>VWYI01020848.1:6715-19925 GCA_013399455.1 Anthoscopus minutus | reverse complement strand
CAGCACCAATTTCTGCTCCCTGTGACAGGAACAGCACCCAGGGAGCGGCTGGAGCAGCACCAGGGAGGGTTAGGGGGGATATCAGGGAGAGGCTCCTCATCCAGAGGTGCTGGCACTGCCCAGGCTCCCCAGGGAACGGGCACTGCCTGAGGCTGCCGGAGCTCCAGGAGCGTTTGGACAATCAGGGTGAGGCTGCTGGGGTCTGTGCAGGGCCAGGGGCTGGGCTGGGTGATCCTGGTGGGTCCCTGCCCTCCCAGGATATTCTGTGATCCATCTCTGCCTCCTCTGGGCTCTTTCCAGGCTTCCCCGTATCCCTGTGCCAGCTCAGAATTGTCCCCCCAGGTGAATCCTGGTGGATTATGTGAGTGTGGGTGGGGAGAGCTGGAGATTTTTATGTCTCTTCAGCCCAGCTGTTCCTCACAGCTACTGGCACCAGACCTGTGCTCCCAGCTTGCCAAAGCCTGCTCTGAGCTGCCTTTAATTAACCAGAATCCCTCTCTGCAGGTAATTTGTGTGTGGTGAGTAGTTACTCACAAAGCTGTGGGTGCTAAGGAAGGAATGCTTTAAAACACTTTTAGTTTAATTACTTTATTATTTTGAGGAGTATCATCAGGTCTGCTCATTTATCAGAGGTGACAGGTGAGGCTGAGGAGTCAAGAGCAGTAATTTGTGGGCTCCATGTGTGCAGCACTAAACACTGCTCACTCACACATCGATGGGATTGCATTTGGAACCTCCCGAAATTTCTCTGCAACTTATTTGTTTTGTGCAGCTGCAAATAATGACAGCAATTGTTGGGCTGACTCAGTTCCAAGAACTATTCCCCAGCCTACTCATGTGCACAGAGAGGATCAGTCACTCTTGAAATCCACCCTGAGATGAGCCAGGTCCTCCCATGCAAAAACAAGCAGTAAATCTCCATTGATTCACCAGTGATTTCCCTCCTGTTCCTGCCCAGTTTTACACTTTACACTGGACTTTCAAACCTGGAATAAAGGGCTTGCCTACACTTTGGTAAGATGCCTACACTCCAAGGTGGCTGCTTGGTTGAGGAGAATGGATTTCTTTAAAGTTAGAGCAGTAGTAGAGAAGTTTTCAACAGGTTTTCTATACACTTTTACACCTCCTTCATAATTTCCTTTTGAAGCGACAAGAAATCAGATGTAAAAAAACCCCAACCCTTTCCTTTTTTGTGTGGCTATGACAAGTTAATTTTAATTTTTTCCTTATTAATGACATCACTGCCCAGGTATTGGCAGAAATGGAAATGTCTGTGCTGGTTCCTTCACTGTGGTGGCACTTCCCAAACAAGGGACACCAGGAGCGACGGGGCTGCAGGTGGGTCAGGCAGGACACAGAGAGATTTGAGGCAGCTTTAATCTCTCTGTAAATAAAAAACTGCCTTATTTCAGTGTTTAAGGGGCAATGCAATAACCCAGGCAGGCATCAGCTCCTAACTGAGCCCGGCTGCCAGCAGAGGTCAGGATTGAAACTGGCACAGAAAATTTCCCTGAGGTTTCCCTGAGGTTTCCATGCAAGCTGCTGTCAGTGGGGAACTGAAATTTTTGCCAGAGTTCAGTACAACAGTTGGTTTCACACATGTGGAAAATCTGTCCTGGTTGTAGAGAGCTGACCCAGTCCCTGACATCTTTAATCAGGAAACAACTTCCAGCAGTAATTTAGGCAGCCAGACTCGGTTTAAAGCACAGCTTTGGGGCTTGAAAAGGGACTTTCCTATAAATTCACAGCTAACAGATGCAAATGAACTTTTCTCAGGTTAAAGAGGTCGGTGAATGAAGTTTCACTGGGCCACAGCCACACAACTTAAAGCACTGCCCAGCAGGAGCTCCAGATGAAGTCCTGACTTGGAACTTCACCTGGCCTGGCTATTTCAGTTCTTAGGACATTCATTTCCAGAGCAATTTTCCATGTAACATGAGGCAATAGCAGCAAGTGAAACGGTATTTCCAAATACCCAGTCGCCTAAATCATTGTCCTGGGTGTCAGCTTCTCCTTTGATAATAAAACATGATGGTAATTCCTCCTAAGACCAAGGCTTTGGGAAACTGTAGCATGGGTCCCCTGGAGAGACATTAAAATGGCCAGAGAAGGAGAGAGAGAAGTTACAAAATCCCTGACACTGTTGTTCAGCAAAATGTGTGTTTCTTTGAAAGTATTTTTTGGTCTTTTCTGCCAGCACTCAGAACCTCTGCCTGGATGTATCAGATCAGACTAAATCTGTGATTCCCAAATTTTCTTCTTGTTCCATCATCCACTTGCACATGGGAGTGTTGGAAAGCCCTGTGCCTCATCCTCAAACCCTGTACAGAATGAGCTTTAAAAGATCTGGAAAAATAAAATTTAAGCCAAATGGATGGGAATTAGCAGGAATGGCTCATAAGTGGGCCTTTATTTAATAATAAAACTGTTGGAAATGGGAGTGGTTATAGCAGGAGAGGTTGGAATCATGGCAGGTCTGGTACCAAGGGCAATCAATCATCTGCTCTGGGGAAAGAAATCCTCCCAGGGCTGTTCCATCAGCCTGTGCAATTCACCTCCCAAAGGAAGCAGGGAGGCCAGCCCTATCTTTGGGAATATTTAGAATTAGAGGAGATAAAGTGCTGGGAGATGTCCTTCAGAAAACATTTGCTGGTGCTCCCTGTGGAACAGTCTCTGAGAGCTGCCACGTTTGGGAATTATCTGATGTCCTGTGAGTGGCCAGGCAGGGCCCTGAGGCACAGGACCTTCCCTTCCCAAACTTCTTTGGTGCTCCCCCAAAGGCAGCGTGGCTATCTCAGCTTTGGGCTCTGAAGTGTCTCCAAACCAGCCCTCAGAGAGGACTGGGGATGTTTTCCAAGGAAGGCAACGGCTGACAGAGGAATTTGGGTGAGGTTCTGCTGAAGGACAAGAGGGTGGATTGCAAAGCAACCTCTGACCGCGCTCCAGGGTTAATCCAACTTGCCATCAAGGAAAATGACTGCCCAGGGAACACCAAATAATGATGGGAAAGCTGCCCAGAGAGACCTCAGCTTTCCTCAGGCCACATTCTCCAAGGTTTCCTGCTGGTGTGAGTCCAGCAATGATCTCTGGTGTGTCCCATAGGCAGCACCACACAAACTCTGGTGGACTCTGGGCAATCCCCATTCTCAGGCCTTTATTCCTCCTCTCCATCTCTTTCCTCATCCCCAGCCCTCTTTTCTAAGAAAAAAAATTAGCCTGCATGGAAAGGCTTCTTTGTAAAGAACATCTGTGTCCTCCTGTGTGATGAATCACTGACCTGCAGAAGGAGCAGGCCAAGGGAAGGCCACGAGAGGGATGGAGCTGAAACCAGAGCAGGGAAGGTGGATGGCCAGGGTGAAGCAGAACAAAAGCCCACCCCTGTTAGCATTGTTGGACCATTTTTCCTTGGGCTATAAATCCAGAAGCAAATGAGCCAGAGCCTCCTGAGGTCAAGTCAATTGATGTGCCACACTAAACAGAGATGGATTTGAACAAATGCAGGGGTTGGCCGTGTGGGGAACATGTGAATGCTCAGTGTCAGTGAAATCTGCTCAGTGGGTAATTACTTTGTTTTCTTAGTTTCTGAGCTCTACCCATTAAGGAGCAATGGGCTGAAGCTGACTTTGGGCATGACGCCGGAATCTGTTTTCGATCAGCTCCGTGCTCCACTTCTGTCGGCTTTGCCTCCTGTCTCAGGAGGTTTTCCCTTTTTTTTTCTGGTTTGTTTTGAAGGATAGCAGGTTGCTATTTTTGGGAGACAAGATAAAAGCTGTTTGCTGAGATGGGGAGAGGGAACCTAAGCATCTCCTTAAAGCCAAGCCCAAGTTACATTTCCACAGCCCCGGGCGAGGTTTTGTTACTCTGTGCCTGCAGCCTCCCTGGGCAGCTCGGCCTAACTCGGTCTGGTTTCCTCACTGGTTTGCATTAAGCTGGAAAGTACCAATCAGGCCCAGGGAATTGGCTGCAAATCATTTGGTGAAATCCTTCTTAATGACAAACCCCATCAGGCCATGGAGCAGGGCTTCAATCATTTCCTCAGCCTCCACCGCACTCTTACCCTGACGTGACCCCAACTTCTCCCCTGTTTGTGAGGCTTCTCCACAGCTGTGACATAATGTTTTTGATGGCAGGCTTTGGAGGAATTCTGCTCGTGGCAAAGCAGGAATCTGCTTCAAATTAGCACTGCACATATTTATCAAGTCTGCATAGCATGGCTGCCTGTTGACAAAAACCCCCTTCTCCTGTCCCCTGCAGGTTCCCAGATGAGCTCACTCGACCCACAAAGCTTTGGAGCTAAAGCAGATTTTGGTGTCTGGGAGCAGCCCAGAGAAGGGGCAGTGGGTGGGTGATAATCCAGGTGTGATGCCCAGAGCCAGGCTGTGTTTTTAGTGCCTTTTGGGTGGATTTGGGGGTGCCCAGACACTTCCAGGACTCCTCTGCCGTGCCTGGAGCCGTTCCCTGTCTAACAGGTGGGTTGAGTTGCAGCGCATCAGTTCCCCATCTGGAGAAACTGTGGCACAGGGAAGGGGGTTGCACAGTGACCTGGAAAGAGCAGATTTGCTTTGTGGGATCCTGATTTTAAAGGTGCTTTTGCTGCAGCTGCTTCCAAGAAAAGCAAACATTGCCAGGTACCGGGAGCAGCCCCGGGTCACGTTCGAGCCACCTCCGCTGCTCGGCCAAAGCTGGGCAGGAAATTCTTCTCTCTTCATGTCTAAATATTTAAGGCCTATTTATTTATTTTAATTCCTCTTGTGCATAGGGATAAAAACACAAATCCTTCAAAGGTTTTTCTTATTATGGAAAGCAGCAACAGAAAAAGACTTGTCTAAAAATAGCCGGATATTTAGGGCAGCCCCCGGTAGTGGGAGACAGATCCAGAGCCTTGATTCCAGCAAGGAACGTGGTGTCTCCAGCATCCTGCACTTCCATCCCAACAACAACAAGGTCATGGCATCGTTGGGATGTGGCCACAAACACCATCCTGGCTGGAGAACCTTTCCTGGAAAACTGCTTCTAATCCAGCCACTTTCCATGCAGGATTTTGCCACAGCGTAATTTTCTAATGAAAAGCCTTTTTTTTTTTATCTTATAAAACCCCAAAGTGGTTCTGGTTTTAATATTGATTTCAGAGCAGGAACAACCACTCCACTGTTTACTTTTCCTAAAAATCTCGCCTCTTCATCCCAAAAGTTTCTTGCAGTTCCTATGGACAGACAAAACGTGCAGTTGCCCTTTGAATAGTAAAATTAATTTGGGTGCTTGGTAGTTAACAAAATCAACAAATATGACTCTAAAAGTAATTAAATGAGGAGGGTTTGGAGCTCTCTTCTGACTGTCTCTTGCAGAGGATCCAAAGCCCTGGTAAGGAAGGCAGAACTCTATGAAAATGACTTGGAAAAAAGAGACTGATGGAAGTTCAGTGAGCACTGAATGAAAGCAAAATCAAACCTGGATGTCACCAAGAAAGAAAAATGTTACCAAGAAAGAAAAATGTCACCATTTGAATTCAGGAGGAGAAAAGCACTGAGGTGGGAGATGAAAGAATAATGCAAATCCATGCAGGCAATTAAATTAAAAAGGTTCCTTCCATCCTGAGTCCACACATACAGCCTTGATTTGCTGCACTAAGAATTCAGAGAACTAATCCCAGGAATGAAATCCAGATCTGAGACCCTGCAGAGTAAACAAACACCTTATCAAGGCAGAGCCAGCGTTTGCTGGGGCTCCTCTTTCAGAGTTCTGCTCCCTCTTGTCTTGATTAATCACTAAAACTTTTGATGCAGTGCATGAATTTTGGCCTGGCAGAGCTGAGCTGCGGCTCTGAGGGGTTTCTGCACGTGCTGCAGGAAACCAGCAGGTTCCTGGTGCCCCTTGCTGAGCACGGGGATGTTTGGGAGGTGTGGCAGGGCAGGAGGGGGAAGAACACCCACTGCAGGCAGACAGGATTGCTAGAAAAGCCCCTAAAAATGAATTTTCAGTTCCAGAGATGCCTGGATCTGCATGGCCAAGCCAAGACCACTGGCACAGCCAAACAACAAGCAACAAACACTTGGAGCCAAAGGAACACTCTTGGCTTCCAGCTGGAAAGGGAGGCTCAGCGTTTTGTTGCACTCTTAAGCTATCAAAATGTTTATATCAATTGAAAGCAGGCTTTCAAAAAAAACCCCAAACCACCAGGGATGGATTTTCAGGCTGAGATCTCAGCTGCCAAAGTGTAAAAACCTTGGCTGGAAGGTCTCAGGGTAGGAATGAGCACACAGCAGGGGCTCCAATAGGAGCCATGGGGATCAAGAGAGCCTCCAGGAAAATGCTGGAGCATTTCTTTTGGGCTCTAGAGCAAGGTCAAAGCATGGAAGCAGCTTTGGGAGGAGAAAAATGCTGCTGGAGAGTAAAAAGAGCTGTAGATGAAGCCCCAGTCCTGCAAAGCTTGTTCACAGCTGGTGTGAACATCTGGGCAGGGGGAAGAGTCCTCTGAGGCCAGGCAGAGGCACAGGAAGAGACCTTGACATGGGGAAATGGCTCTGAGATTAGGGAAATTTCCCCTGCAATGGCACTGAAATTAGGGACAGTTTCCCTCACAGCGGCTCTGAGATTAAGGGAAGTTTCCCCTGCAATGGCACTGAAATTAGGGACAGTTTCCCTCACAGCGGCTCTGAGATTAAGGGAAGTTTCCCCTGCAATGGCACTGAAATTAAGGGAAGTTTCCCCCACTGTGGCACTGAAATTAAAGAACAATTTCCCCTGTGATGAAACAGAAACTCTCCCATGCTCACATCACCACAGGAGGAAGGACAGCAGATCACTTTTTTTGTATTTTTAATTCATTTGAGCTATTTTAAAACTATGAGTCCCTAACCTAGGTGTTAAACCTGTTTAGCTTTCTGTAAATCTTTCTAAAAAGGGTTCTGCTTGTTCATTTTTCAGTGCTGTTTGTTTGGCTTTTGCCCATGGAAATACAGTTTATCTGATGAGATTTAACGGATCATACCAGGATATCAGAAAAGCAATTGGAGGAGTGGGAAAAAGGAAGAAGGAGAAGGAAAAAAAAGGAATTGGCAGTGATCCTGACCTGTGAGTGCCCCACAGCCCCGTGGCAGAAGTGCCAATGTTTGGGTGCAATTCCAGCCTGATTGCCAGCATTTTACTCCTGAGCAAGGACAGATTTTCCCCTGCTCTCCCCAGACACCCACAGCAGCGACAGCCCCGAGTTAAGGATGCTGAGCATGAGCTGTTTACTGTTTGGAAATGAGTAATTCTCTGCATGATTCATCTCTCCTTGCCTTTGTTGTTCCTCAGAGCAGCCATAGAGGGATTTCAGCTGTGGTGTTTTATTCCTGCAGACAACAGGGCAACTTTCTCTTTTCCCCGGTTTCCAGCAAAATGCGGGTGGTTGGTAAGGAGGAAAAGAGGAAGAAGGAGAATTTGTCGTTTTTCCTTGGAATTCTGCAGTTCTGAACTTGATTAGAGTCCTCCTTGTGTCCCTTGACACATCTTTAGCCAGGGAGATGCAGTGGGGGCTGAACACAGCCACGATTTCCACCTCTCCAGCCCTTCCCTGGTGTTTTCTTAACTCACCAGTGGGCCCAGATCCTTCACAGCACTTCCAAACTTGAGCTGGAAGCAGCAGTTCAACCTCATCGACATTCCCATTTTCCAAGCGGGATTTTCCAGTTTGATCACGTGCCTCCCTGTACAGATCCCACTGTGGTTGAAAGGGAAAATAATTCAGATATCTACACTCAAGCAGAAGGCAATGGAAAGCTCACGTAGGAACCTGCCATTTGCAAACTCCTGCAAAATGCTAATTTATCTGTTCCACTGCAGATCCCCTAAATGAATGTTTATTGTTGAAGACCTGGATCCTGAGGGTTTGGAGAGCTGTGATGTGCAAATCTTTCCCTTTCTCATAAAGCCTGGCTGTGGCTGGGAGGTTTGGGAGGCTCTGCTGACCCTCCAGGACAGCCACAGGGACAGGGAGGAAAGGAAATCCAAATATAAAATCATCTTGATGTTCTTGTCTCCCTCACCAAGGGAGCTGGTTCCTCTCCCTCTGCCTCAGCCCAGCTCAGGGCACTTTGGTGAGCCCTCCATGCAAAGGATTAATCCAAAGCTGAATGGTTTTCGATGTAAAACGAGGACAGGGTAAAAGCTGCACCTTCAGCTCTTCTGTTTTCTTACAGAAACGCTCACCCCACTCCTGGGCATGGCTCAGCACAGGGCAGGAAGGTGCTTGCAGTTACAAAACACCTCGAGGGCCTCGCTGCTGTTCCAAATCCCAGCGAGGCTCCTCAAGGAGCTCCCAGCTGTGGGATCACACCCTCGCTGCCCCCTCTGAGCCCACTGCAGCCAGGATGGGCAGGCAGTGTCCCACAGCCTGCACTGGGGCTGGCAGAGAGGAGGCAGGAAGGGTCCAGAGCCATCCCAAACCAATCCCATTTTCCCTCCAATCCCACCTGGCTCCTGCTGATCCAAGGGGAACACACAGGGTGCTGAGGTTTGGGGCCACTCCTCGGAGTTAAATCTATTTTTGCTGTGAGCTGTTCTTCCCAGAGCAGAGCCCAGCTGGCAGCACCTCCAACCCTTGGGAAGTTTTTGGGGGCAAAGCTTGGAGCAGTTGGATTCCCCCCCAGCCATTCCCAGGGATCCATTGTGCACATGCACCCAGCCCCTCTTTCTTCTCCTGAAATGCTTTCATCTCTCCTGGTTTTAAAGAAACCAGGGCTGGCCCCACCCTGCTGTACAACTGCAGGGCTATTTACCACTTGGAGAGGAAATCCCATGTCACAACCCCTTGGAGCACAAGGAATAATGTCCGGAATTCCTTTATCTGTGACCAGGCCTGCCTCACAGGCTCTTTCCTGTCACTTAAGTGTACACAAATATATTCTTTTCTTTTGTCAAGGCAGAGGGCCCAGATTTTAAATGATGGTTTATTCCAAAAGAAAAAGCTTTGGCAAGACTCAAGAACAAACGTTCTCTGACTTTGGGACCTTTTGTTCTTCAAGGTGAAAAGTGACCACAAAGAATAAGGAAAATTGAGTCACTGGTCCTTGCCCTCCATAGTAAATTTGACCTCCACTGTTTTTACAGTGCCTAAAATTGGTGTTCTGGGCTAATCAGGGAAGTCAAAGGGATAAGCTTCTCTCCAAGATGATTTTTTTTTTGTAAGTGATGAAAACCACCCTTTGGGCATTGCAGCTTTTGTACCCTCAGCTCCAAGGCTTCTGCCCGTGCCTTCATGCCAAATGTGGCCTGGCTAAAGGTTGTGCTGATCCAATAGCACAGGGATGGAGCCCTGTACGCTGCTGGACACAGTCCTGAGGGCAGGGCTGAGAGGATGGGAACGATGGGATGCAGCACACACTGAAATGTCTCCCTGCTCATGGATCCAACCAGAAAAGAGGATCAGGGGCTCCCAGGAACCCCTGACCCATCCTCCCAGAGCACCTCTGTCCTGCCAGCATCCCAGGCAGTGCTGGGGCCATTCCCTCCTTCCACACAGCAATGCAGGGACCCGCTCCAGGCCAGAGAGGAGGGAAATCTCCAGCAGGAAACCCAAGGGAGCGAGGAAACTGCAGCAGGAATATTGGCACCAGTGTTCCCAGGGAGGTGGGGTAGCAGCCAAGGGGAAGAATCTTTCCAGGAAAAGAACATTTGCATCAGATACTTCCAGAAATAAAATATCAGAGAAATGTTCTGAATACTGGCAGCTCTGCCTCACTTTTCCCCACTGCTGTTTTAAATCCTTCTCACAAAAGTGGTGATCCTTCAGTCTGGAGCCCCCTCGTGCAAAAAGGAGCAGCAAGGAGCTCAGAGCAGCCCCAGGTGATCCTTGGCACCCTCCTGGCACTGCTGGTGGTGTCAGGAAGCTGCAGCCTTGTTGCAGAACAGATAACTCAGCAGCTGGAGTCTGCTGGCTCTTTATTTCTATTCTCCCAGCACGCAGGCAGTGCCAGATGTGCCAGCCCTGATTCACGCACGCCGAGTTTGATGTCTCCCATCAGAACCAACCTTGGGCTACATCCAGCAACTCAACTGTTTTTTAGCAGAGATAAATATTTGGGCAAGCCTGTGATTGGCAAGAAGCTGTTCCCTGCCTCTGCATCCTTCCCAGCTGAGGCAAGGGCAGCAGCTCGGAGCGTGGCACCGATGTTTTCTGCAGGAAGAGCCTCCTGTGCTCTCCACTGCAACAAATCTCCCAGGGAGGGGGATTTTGGCAAGAGGAGACCTTAGAGGGGCTGAGCGTTCACCCAGGGCTGTGTCTGGGTGCTGGAGCACAGCAGTGGATGAGCAGCTGCTCTTATCTCTGTGCTGTCAGTGCCTGTGCCCAGGGCACAGCAAAGCCACCCTGAGAGCAGGGGGATAAATCACACGGGTGGAATGCGCTGCATTTGGAGCTCTGGGAGCTTTAATTCTTCATTTGCCTTTGCCCTCTGCGTTGTGGAGCAGATCCATGGGATTCTCCTTGTTTTCTGCCAAGCTCACTCAGTTCTTTCTCCACTTACTGAGTGCCCCACACTCCATGAACAAACCCAGCAAAGCCCCTGGGCTTTGCTGCAAGGTGTCCTGAGCAGGGCCTCTCTTTGTGCTGGGATCTCAACAAAAATCAAATACTTTTGTGCCCTCTCTTTGTGCTGGGATCTCAACAAAAATCAAACACTTTTGTGCCCTCTCTTTGTTGTGCTGGGATCTCAACAAAAATCAAACACTTTTGTGCCCTCTCTTTGTTGTGCTGGGATCTCAACAAAAATCAAACACTTTTGTGCCCTCTCTTTGTTGTGCTGGGATCTCAACAAAAATCAAACACTTTTGTGCCCTCTCTTTGTTGTGCTGGGATCTCAACAAAAATCAAACACTTTTGTGCCCTCTCTTTGTTGTGCTGGGATCTCAACAAAAATCAAACACTTTTGTGCCCTCTCTTTGTTGTGCTGGGATCTCAACAAAAATCAAACACTTTTGTGCCCTCTCTTTGTTGTGCTGGGATCTCAACAAAAATCAAACACTTTTGTGCCCTCTCTTTGTTGTGCTGGGATCTCAACAAAAATCAAACACTTTTGTGCCCTCTCTTTGTTGTGCTGGGATCTCAACAAAAATCAAACACTTTTGTGCCCTCTCTTTGTTGTGCTGGGATCTCAACAAAAATCAAACACTTTTGTGCCCTCTCTTTGTTGTGCTGGGATCTCAACAAAAATCAAACACTTTTGTGCCCTCTCTTTGTTGTGCTGGGATCTCAACAAAAATCAAACACTTTTGTGCCCTCTCTTTGTTGTGCTGGGATCTCAACAAAAATCAAACACTTTTGTGCCCTCTCTTTGCTGTGCTGGGATGTCCCCAGTCCCCAGCCCTGGCTGGCCTGTCCTGCCCACCTGGCAGGGACAAGGAGCTCTGCCAGGGCAGGGAGCATGGGCTGGCTCAGAAATCCTGAGGGAAAGCCACCACTGAGAACCCAATTCATGCAAATCAAGGTGAATTAATCCCTTCCATTTCCCTGCTCTGTCACTTTGCAGTTGGTGGCAGTGATTTAAGGCCACTTTTCTCAGGATTTGGGCTATTCTTCCCCCCCAGCTTTATTTGCCTGACTTTGGTTTTCCAGTCTGCTGCAACAAGGAGATGAAACCACGTGTGACAAACCATCCAAGCTGATGTTTGCAGGGATGGATCATGGATTTTCCTGCCCAGCAGAAGGAGACACCCCTCCTATGCAGATATTTCTCTACAAACTGCTGGAAATTCCCTGTGTTTGAAGAGCTGGGACTGTTGTGCCACACAAGGAGCTCTCAGCGTCCCCAAGCCTGTGGCTCTGACAGCACAATCCTAATTTGGGAATCTCACAGGGAGTTCACAACAGTGCTGAGATCACCCCCAAAGGCAGGAAAGCACCACAAACTCAGCCCCAAATCCCCAAATTCGAGGCAGGGGGGTCAGAAACACCTCCCTGTTTTGTGTCCTGCCTGATATCTGCTTTCAAAGGAGGTCACCAGAGATTGTTATTCCCAGCAGCGCTGCCGTGTTGAAATGTGGAATTTTTCAGGAATTTTTCATTAATGTTGGCTCTGGCAGATAAAATACTGGCCATGCCAAAGACAACATGCTTGGGAATGTGCTGCTCCTGAGCACAAAGACACTGTTCCCCAGCCCTGCAGCTCACCCAGCACATGGATTGCCCCATGACACAGAGAATAACAGCCATGGAAGCTGATAATGCCCAGGAATTCTGCTTTTCCTGTGTGTTTTCATCTCCATGCAAAGGCCAGGATAACATATTCAAGTGCACACTCGTTTTTGGTGTTCCCTTTCCAGTCAGAGGTAGGAGATGAAGCAGTTGCAATTCTGTCAATGGATGCACAGATCAACTTTGTGACTCTCCAATCACTTGATCATTTTCAAATTGAAATGAGAATGAGGAAAGAGAAACGAGACAGAATATTGGTCAGTGGCTGAAGGAGTGCTGAGGGTTCAGGGCTGGTTTCTGACGCTTTGCTCCAGGCTGAGTGAGGAATTCCCAACCATCCTGGATAAACCCACCCATCCCTGGCACTGCCCCAATCCCAATCCCAATCCCAATCCCAATCCCAATCCCAATCCTGCCCCTCCACAGGCCCAGCTCCAGCACTGACCCCTCCTGGGCTCCCCCTTGTCCTGCACAAGACTTTTCATTCCTCCTGCACACAGAAATGTGTTCCTAAAGTCAATACCTGAAGTTCTGCTGCTTGGGAAAACAAAACTCTTAACAAGGAGAAGCAATGGCTCTTTTTTTTTTTTTTTTTCTTTCTTCCCACCCTTCCTCATGGCAAAATATTAACAAATATTAATATCAGCACTAAAGCCTTGATACTGAGCTTGGAGAAGATCTGTAAATGGGTGTCCTGGGTGTTATTCATCTTTTGTTTTCTGCATGGTTGTGCCCACCCTCTGAGGGTGCAAATCCAAGGGGCTGTGCCCAGAAATGAGAATATTTGTTGTGGATGTTGGTACTTAAGTTTTAGCTGTAGGTTTGGGTAGGTGCAGCTGTTGTAGGGAAAGATGGCTGAGAAAGGACAGTGCCAAAATGGAAATAATAATAATAATAATAATAATAATAATAATAATACCACCAAATAACAACAACAACAACAACATAACTGAGAAAGAAAAATAGTGCACCAGAGAAACAATTCCTCATCACCCACTGACTGATGAGCAGCCTGTTCCCATGGGCCAACTCCCCCAG
>VWYI01020847.1:0-96736 GCA_013399455.1 Anthoscopus minutus | reverse complement strand
TGCTCAGAGAGGCTGTGGAGTCTCCCTCTGTGGAGATATTCAAAATCCCTCCTGGATGTGATCCTGCGCAACCTGCCCTGGGTGAATCTGCTTTAGCAGTGGGGTTGAACTAGACCATCTCCAGAGGTTCAGGCATTCTGTCATTCTATAATTGAGTAAATTCTGACTTAGCTTTTCATTTTTCTCCTCACATCATACAATAGAAGCTTGACAAGAAACTGAAGGTTCTGTAAAACATTTTTTATTCTGTTGATTTAAAGGAGTGGGAGTGATATCACATCTCTTTACAGGTGTATTAATATGTCATTAGTTTAATTATTGCTATGATACTAGAACACACTCATGTATTAAAAATAGGCAGATGTGTGTTGTAAGAAAACTACAAAGGAGCTTGAAATGTATCAATGAAGGTGTTCTAGTTCAAACAGAAATAAATTCAGCCTTTTTCCACTGTCCTGCTTTAAAGACAGACTGGATGATCACATCATACTTGGCGTCTTAATGAAAGAATTTGCTATTTAATTTTACCTTATGTAATTATGAATATATCAAATGTTTTAAATTCATTCCAAAATTACTACAATAGCAATATCAGGTTCCTGATCTTTTTTTTTTTCCCATTTTTCACANNNNTTCCTGATCTTTTTTTTTTCCCATTTTTCACACAATACATATGTATTTGTTACAGGTAAGGTTTAAGGGAGAGAGTATGCCTAGGAAGCCACATCTCTCCCATCACTAGTGTGAAATTTCACCACATCTGCACAGGGATCTCTCTCAGCCCTGCTGCCTGTACCCAATAATTATCTTCAGGAGGTGATGTTATGTTTCCATACTCATCAAGACCTCCACATCTTTCACTATAACCTGGATGTTGAGAAAACCAGTTGTGGATACAGAGTTTTTTGTAGGGTTTGCCAAATGTCCTTTGAGAGCTGGGCTGTTTGAAGCATCAGTTGTGAATCACAGCTACCAGATGTGATTTCCTGTCACTGCTGATCTGGTTTCATCCTCAAGAAGAGCCGTGGTGGTAGAAATCTGAGTGCTCCCTGAGCTGCTCCCTGCTCTCCCACCTCCCAGCTTCCTGTCACAGTTTTCTCTCCAGCTGATAGCAGTTGTTATTATTCTCCACATCTAGGCAGTTTACATAACCCTAGTCTGGCTTCCTACTTTGATCTACCCCTAATGATTGCTAATTACCTATAGAAGTGGTATCTGATGTCAGCTGCTGATGGGTGGGGGGAGAGAGCTATGAGAATTTGTGTGATTCTCATTTTGGATTATTTGCACAGTGTGCAATTTGAAATATTCAGAATTAAAGCCCAATCTTGCAGTAATTGCAGCATGTCAGTATGGGTTTTTCTCTCCCATGATAAAGTGTACAGCAGGAACAGGAGGAAAAACTGGCAAAAAAGGGAAAGAGGTACAGAATTTTCCTCACATCAAAGTGAGTATAATTTTTGAATGTCTGTGTTTAAGACATTTGTTGCATTTGATACTGTTGTTTCTGAGAATTTCTCAGCATTTACAGGAGTTTGCTTGACTCAGAACAGCTGAAAAACTGTGTTGGCAGCACGTAGGTTTTGATCCACTCCTCTCACTACTGAGGCTGTGCTCTCCCCATGAAACACTGAATGAACATGCTCTTGCTCATGGTGAATGACTAACAAGTTGAGTAAAAGAAGGATGATGCTTTTCCTCCTGTTGCTTCCCTTTTATGAAATATTGGCTAAACAAATAACCAAAATTATCCATTTTTTTAAATATTGGGGTGTTAAACAGCTGACTTCCACAGAAAGGCTGAGATTGAACAATATGAACAGAGTTTAAGAAAAAAATATACATTTGTTTTGTCTTATTAACCCTCGCTGATATTTCAGCTGGTAAAAGAGAAGAAATTGAGATTCCTTCAAATGAAATTAATTATTTGTCTTTTCCTCTGTGGATTCTTTTGTTAGGATGTAGGAAGAAGTAAGCTTAATAGGAATGTTCTTTTACTTCCAATATGAAAGCTAAGTCTATGCCACTGCAGCAGAAACATGTAAGGTTAACCAAATAAATCATGCCATTATCCAACAAAATATTCACTGAGTAAAACAGCTGGTTTTGAACACTGGGTTTGACAAGTGGCAGTAAAACCCAGACAGGTGACTTGAAACAGTCTCATTTTAATGAGTCCAATTCAAAGAGCTTGGCCAGTTTTTGTCATATATATTTCCCATCTTATTCCAAATGCAGATTTCTATGTTTTCCAATTTCCAATCAAATGCAGATTTCTATGTTTTCCAATTAACAAAGACAGTATTTACCTTATTTTTGATTTGAAGACAATAATTACAACATTAAAAATCAAGTGATGACTTTCTGCAGGATAAGGCTAATGAGAGGAAATGCTTCTGATTTTAGCTACGCTTTGTCCTTATCGTAGAGCTTCTGATTCTCCCATCCCAGTGCACAAGTTCTGCCAGAAAAATTGCCATCAGCAGAAGCATCTAGCTATCAGCAGCAGCAAACTTATCTCGTTGTTACTGCAGTCATGTACAAAATCAAACTGATCACCTGTCTTTGTGTCATTTGTTATCTCTTGCCAGTTCACTTCAGTGTATTGACCGGGTCACAATTTATACAAATCACACGTGTAAGCAAAGCATCCTGTTGATCACTTTGCAAAAATGATGAGCTACCAAAATTAGCTTGAGGCAGGAGACAAATCAGTTCTGCCTGGTGCTGGCAGACCCAGCTGCTTCAGTCAAAGGAGGGAGCCAGAAAGAGGACAGAGACATTTCTCTGGCCTCTCTTCCTCTCCCTCACCTGACCTCCACCAAAATCCTTATGGCTCTTCCCCATTTTTCTTAAGCCTCTGAAAGGCCTAGAGCTTGCTTTGAGGGCTCATTTGACAGATAATTATATAAGAACAAAGTGGGCATTTACTCTTAAGTTACAGCAGACTTGTAAATGCATCTTTGCCCCTGCCAAGTGTTTCCTCCTGGGATTAATGCTACTATTGATTGCATTAAAGCAATGAATTATTTCTGCTTCTTCTTAGGTAACACTTTAGAATGAATTTGATGTCTCTTGCTTGCATCAATAACAGCCATTAAATAGGACAGTACCTTTTGGTTGCTGAATATTCAGCTTTAAGCTCAGTCATATTTTAGGACATCTGCCAGGAGCATTCACAGAGTTAAGCAGGTGCCTCAGTGCTTTTCTTGGATGAGGACCAGTGATTAGACTTTCATAGGACTGATGCATTAGGATCCTAACACAGAGAAAGACTTAATAGAACAATTGCTTTCTAGGTAAAATACCTTGGCATTCACAGTTATTTTTCCCGTACTTTAAATCTGTGTCAAATTAGCTTTGTTAGCTCTTTTTTTTCTCTGTTTCTGCCTCCCTCACCATCAAGGTAACTGAAGAAACAAGAATAAGGAGTTAAATCTGAAAATGTTAAGTCTAGTCTAAAAAACTCTGAATTTGATGGAAAGTGTCTCTTGACTTCAAGGATGATTATATTTGTCCATACTTTATAAATTATCTGTGATGAATCTGGGTAGTTAACCAACTTCCACATGAAACTCTGTTCCATTTCTTAAGTACTATTGTAAAATAATGAAAACAGTACCACTATTACATGTCATCATTAAAATTATTGAAAAGAGCAACTAACATGGTCATAATTCTCAGCAGAATAAAATATTTCCTGTCTAAAAATAAAATTCCATATAAGACAGGCCCTGGATGCTTGCAGTTTTGACATCCCTGCCTTCAGTCCTTAGGCACGTATTAGCCAAGATCCTCTTTTTCTGTGAAGTCACTCAACTCAGTGTCAGTTTTGTGTAAACAGAACATGCCTTTCATTAATCCTGCAGTAACAGCTACTCTGCTACCCTGGGTTCTTCAGCAGCATGCAAACATTTGACAAAAGACTGACTATGACAATTAAAGCAGCATCCTTCACTGAAAGTGAAATGGCTGCAAAGCTGTTTCACTCTACTGTGGATATCAATCAGGCACAGCTGAATGTGAGCTAATAAACATGTCACTTTCTTTATGCTGCCCATGTGGAGGAACAATAACAGCTGAGAAGGCAGGAATGGAACACCTGGAGCAGATGATTGCATGCTGCTTTCTGGTCTCTCTGGCTCTGCTTTGAAGCTGGATACAATAATTAGGAATAATGCAGCAAATGTACAGTCTAGGGGAAAGGAGGATTAGCAGGACAGGTTGTTTTCCCCCAAGTCCATCTGCTAAATCATGATACTTTGAACTGTGCTGAAACGTCCCAAGAACCGGAGAAGCAGCAGAAAGCTACAATCAGAATTGTGTCTTGTCTCACCGTTCGTGTCAGAATCAAAGATTTTTGTTAGAAAAGAGTTCCTAGACCAAGTCCAGCCATTAACCCAGCACTGTTGTGTTCACCACTAACTAAACCATGTCCCAAAAGATGCCACATCCACTCTTTTTCTGCAAAAATCCAGGGAAAACAATTTTATTTCAATTCCACCACTGGGCAGCCTGTTAAAATGTCTTGGGATAGACCTTGAGAGAAAGAAGGACAGTGCAAGGCTAAGATGTCATGGCACAGCTGCAGTGACTGACACAGAGCCAGCATAGGGACTAGCCCACAATCAGCAGCAGCTTAAGATGCAAAACTATGAAGAAATAAGGGATCAGAAAACAGCTGGAGTTTGCAGGAAAGCCGGTATGTATGGCAATACCCTCAGACACAGGGCAAGGGCAGAAAACCTTGATGGCTTTCCATCACCCAAGCTTTATCTCCCATTCCTCTATCCAGCTTTACAGCACCTTTGAGTTCCATAAGTCCAGACAGAGGTGTCAGTTTTTTCGAGTTCACTCAGTGCAGATTCAATTGTGCCCTTCTGACTTGTTCCTGGTGAGGGGACAGGATCCCAAATATTCCACATGCCCATCATACTCATGCTTCTTCTTCCCTGACTAAAAATGCCCAAGGATTTTTCAGTCAATTAATGTTTACTTGCTACCTATCTCTAGCTTTTCTCTGGTGGACATCAGTGCTGTGGTATATAACATACATCTTGATCTGCCAGGCTGAAACCTGTTTGACACTAAAAACCCTGGAAAATTTTAAATAAGGTAGTAGAAACACTACCTTCATTGCAGTAATTGAGATGAAAATGAAATTGCAACAAATTGATCAGCTCTCCAGTAGGTGAGACAATCATAGAGGAGAAAACTGAAAAAAAGGAAAAATAGAAGAAAACAAACAAACAAACCCAAAAGACAACAAAAAAGCAGATTCACCAGCTTTTCATGAGAGCAAATAGCAAGGTATTTGGCATGCTGATTGACTCTCTATCAATCTGTTTTCTGTGTGCCTTCCAAATCATTACAAATATTTGCCTCCTGCTAACAGGCAAACAGCAGGTCAGTGCTGAAAAACAGATTGTTTGTTTTGAAGTCAAAATTGAAAATCTTTTTTATTTCTGGATGCAAAAACCAGCAAAGGGGTAACAGAGATCAAACAGCAATTATCACAGTACTTTTGGCAACTGAGACTGGAGGAAAGGCGTGGGGGAGGTAGTTGATACTGATGCAAAGCTGGGTTGGTTCTGAATGCTAACACCATAAATAAGTACACCTTGATATTGAGGAAATTTGAGTTATGCCAGACAGGCAGTTTCTGAATTTCTGCCTCAAGAGCAGCTCAACACAATCTATCCAGCTACCTCACTTATAAGCTAAGTGGGAGGAAGAAGCAGTGGCACAGTAGTTTGTTGAAAAATGAGAAGACCTTCCCTTACATGGGAGGAGGCTTGCCAGCTCCTCCCCTCTCTTCCTACTCCCTTGAGCATATTCATGTTCTGTTGTTTCACTTTTACTGGGTGACCTGGTTCATATGTTTTTGACACTTTAGAAATGAAACTTTCCTCAGTGCAAGGGGAACCATTTTAGAGGAGTCTGCTCAGGCCAGGAGAGGAGCTTTAATCTGTGATGAGGGATGGATGACGGGGGTGAACAAAAACAGTGTGAATAATTCATGCAGCATATTCAGATGCCATGTGGATCCCGAACCAGGCTGAACACGCTATTTGCTTTGCATTCATAATGTTTCATTAGCTGCTGTAGAGATGAACAAGGCAAAGTCATTAAATTTAGTATAATGTTGTTGTAATACCACTTGTTGGTTGCATTACTATGCAAAAAGATTGACTACAAAGGACTTTGGTTTCTTCCCTGAGAGTTTTGTTTCAAAATCACTCCTGACCTGGAGGAATAGCTACTGGAGAGTGACTTCAGCCTCTCATCTCTCAGCTCATAAAATGTGATAAAGCCAACTGAGATTTCAGTGCAGGTGAGTATGTGAGTATGCAGAAGAGAGCTCAAGAAAAAGAAATCTTTCCAGTAAATGCTAAACAATGCTCTCTCAGTGCATGCCACAATGGTTGTATTCTCTAATCAAGTTAGAGAGTTCTATTCACCAAAACTGTTGCCTTGAAAAGGAGTTTTTACTGAACGATGCAATTCAGCCAAGTCCAAGCAGCCAGGACCCCACTATGCAAGTGTACCAAGCCTGGCCATGAAGAGTTGAGCCTTCTCAGGTCATAGTGGTTCCTGCTACTCAAAATGAAAACTTGGAAGGCAGATTTTGGCTTAAAAAAAATTTCAGTTTAATTTTGGGCAAAAATCTCCCCCCATAGTGTTAATTCACTCATCCTAGTTGAGACTACTTTTAATGGTGAACAACTTAATCTGGAGTGTTTTGTGACATTTGCAAGGAATATATTTGTAAATAATTGTGGGGTTTTAGCATTCCTGCAGAGCTTTCCCTATGTCTGCTTAGCTGTTAGCAGATTGCTCAGGTTTTATGTGACTGGTTTAATATTCAGCTGACACAACACCCTTATCGCAGGATCCCTTAGTTCTATCTCTCCCTGCCTGTGAAATGAAAAACATTGTTTTGTCTTGATTTAAAGAGATAAATCACACAGAGGTTTGCATGAGCAAACTGAGGTGGAGGAATATTCTAGAAATCAGGTGCACTTGTTGAAAGGGTTCTCCTATTTTTTGATGCTGACTGTAAAGTAAAATGGACAGGTTAGGCTTACACATTGGGCAAAACAGATCCAGGGCTTTTTCTGCCCTGGCTTACACTTGGGTTTTTTTTTCTCCCATTGGCTGGAGTGCAGAGGATATTCATAAGGCTCTTTCTGTCTCTGAGGCAATGAGCCTGGTAGTTTAGCTCCAGTCATAGAAAATTATAACTGCAGTTGCAGAGGTTGTGAGTTCAGGCTCTGTGGATGATTCAGCCCAGAGCAAGTTGTCATGTGAGCCAACCTTGTAACCTGAGTGGGCTGTAAAAGGAACTGGAACAGGGCCTGGTTATTTACTCTGTGCACAGTGTGCCATTAAAAAAGAAAGTTTCCTGAAATGTCATGCCAGTTCCTGTGACTATTTTAGATTAACTGTATAAAATTCACGGCAATTGTACTCAAAAGATACAAACATAAAAATCCGTGTTTTACAAGAGGAGAAGTAGTCAATTTGTCCAGATCTACACTCAGCTCTGCTTAAACACCAAATAGCAAAGCTCAAAGGTAGACCAAGGGTTTAAAGGTCTCTGACCTAATTCAGATTTGTGACTGTAAGAGAAGAATTCACTCCACTGAGCACACAAAGGGCAAACAGTTGTATAGAGAGAGGGGAAGAATGGGCAAGACACACACAAAGGAAAGGTCCTGGCTTTTATAGAGTCATAGAATGGTTTGGGTTGGAAGGGACCTCAGAGTTCCAACCCCCCTGCCATGGGCAGGGACGCCTCCCACCACACCAGGATGCCCAAAGCCACATCCAGGCAGGGATGGGGCATCCACAACTTTTCTTTTATGTCATATATTTCATCCCCAGAAATCTCCAATAGCTTAATAAAGGAAGACCATACCATTCATGGCATTTTACAAGGCAATAAACTGAAGCTATAATTTAATACGAGGAAGTCCTCCTGTCTGTCAGGGACAGTCCCAGGGTGGTTATATATTTAGTGTTTACATGGATGATGAAGGAAGGCATGTAGCAATGGCATCACCCCAGGGACACTGGAACAGAAGTCCAGGTGGTGTGTGAGTCATGACAGAGACTTTTGGGGAGAAAGTATGGGCAGAAATGGCATGCTGAATTGACCAAAGCTAATTCAGGTCCATTTAAACCCATTTCATTTTTTGTATGAACATTTGGATTTCTTCTCACTGAACCTTTGCAGCTAAGGGAATAGTTTTGTTGCAAAGGCTGTGTCCAGGCTGTCAGGGGTACTGTTGCCTACTGATACCACCTACACACAAGTTTTATGGCCCCTACCAACATTTACATCTGCTGAAAATCTGCCTCAGAAAACTGTCACTGATTCTACTGCTGAATTTCATTGTATTGATGTATATTTCAAGGAATTGTTTAGTCAGGAGTGCAGTCTGTCACATTAACTTCAGCCCCAGCCATGTTCCACCCAAAGTCAATAGCAAACTACTATAAATTTCAAATAGACAACAGAATGATCCTCTATACATTTCAAATAGAAATTAGAACTATGCTCAGGTAACAGACATCTGCCTTGAGATGGCATAAACAGTGCATTCAGCTCTGTTAGACCTGTTAGAGGAAAACCAAACCAATACAGGAGGAAGAAGTGTTGAAACTGAAGCAATTGATCTGTGTTTTCATGTGCTTGAGTGGCTTATGTGCTGAAGCAAGAGGCAGTGAGCTGTTTTGGAAACAGTAGGTTTGTTTTCCCAATTTTGTATTTGCAGTCAGAATAGGAATCTTAATAGAAACCATGCACCAGGAGTAACCATACTTTATTTACATTTAGAAATGAAAAACGGTGTTGAATGTCAAGTGCCCCTTCAAATGATCATGCCGCCCAAAATGTGGATTTTATTTCATGTATGGTAGAAGTTCGCTGGAAGGATTTATGTGGCATGTGAGAAGATAGAGCAATGGGTGAATGGAAAAAATGCAGAACATGAAGAGTGTAGAAATTTTATGGGCAAAGTCTGTTGCCTGCTCTTTGCTATCTGGGGCTTTTTCCAAGAAGATTGTTTGACTGTTTGAGCATTCCTAAATGTCTGAATTTTTATTTGCTGTTATTGTCATGAGCACTGCTGGAGGAGCAGCTCCATTTCATCCCAGATAGCTTAGCTGATATTGGGTTTGTAGGTTCAAAATTTGATCAGGGACTGTGAACTCCATGAAAACTGAAGGAGGGGACAAATATAATCTCATATATATATATATATACAATTGATATAAATTCATATATGTATGTATGTATATGTATGTTTATACTGTTGTCAATGTCCTGTAATTCAATTTCCACCTTCCTTCTGGGACATGGCCCCATGTGGGTAAAATAAAACCAGTTTCAAAATCTGATCTCTGAAAACACCTGTGATTATCCACACAGAAATTTGAATCTCTTGACCATGGGCAAATTGTTCAACCATTCTCCTGAGAGATGCCTTCCTGCCTCATATATCTTCCCTATTATTCCACATCTCTTGGAAAACTCTTTCTTTCTGGCTGTGTCTGGGATTGCTGCATCAGAGACTAAAAGCCACACACGTCTCCTTTCCCTGCCCAAAGTGGCAGGTTCTGCTTCCTCAGCACAGGTGAGCACTGACTACAGCAATGACTACAGAGAAAAACTGAACTGGCTCTTGCTCTAAACTATAGGGATGCACTAACCCTGCAGATCCAACAAAATCAGAAAATCTGAGATTGTGTTTCCCATAACTGAGAAATTCAGGAAAGTCTTCAAGTAACAGGAATGGTTTAACAGAAAACCCCAGTGTAGTAAGAAGGTAGCCAAAGAAGTTGTATATGAATGTGCTGAGTACTAGAATAATTCTAATCACTAATACTGATACTTGACAAGTTTATTTAGAACTTTTACTTTAGTAATTATACTTTGCCCTTGTGAAAGCTGTGAGAGAAGTCTTTTCCCAGCAAGGTGCTCAGTAAAATTCTCATCAGCTTCACTAAGCAAGATTAGTAGTTCTGATTTCCATGATGTATCCACCTAGAGCAGCCCTTCCTGTCAAGCAGTAGCCAATAGCAGATGCCTCCTGGAAAACATAAAACAATATGTATGATGATCCTTTTCCAAAATGCTCTCATAACCCTCAGGAAATTGTGGTTGAGAGATTTCCTGTGCCAGAGGTATATTTCTGCGTTTAACAGCTCTCCGTGGGCTTGTCAGCATTGCCAGAGTTTACTCACTGACTCCCAAGAAGACTTAGAAGATATTCTCACGTGGGTATTTTGAGACATAACCACTCAGTACACTCAATTGACTGTAATAATAAGTTAGCGCCCTTCAGGGACTGTACTTTCTACTACCAACAAAACAAGAAAAGGAAGGAAATATTGCCTGCATTTGATAACATCCATCATCCATGGGTACCCTGTGTTGTTCTCAGCAGCAGGGATGGCAATCAGGTTGTTATCTGGCTGGTTTCCCAAAAGGCCTGTCTGGTTCTGCTGTGGTGTCCCCTGTCCCTGTCAGGGCTGTGACAAATCGCACTGTACGGGCACCACGGTGTTTGGCCAAGCAAGGTGTTTCTTACATGGGGGCTGTGAGACAGATACATGGCCAACCTCACCTAGAGGAAAGCACTGCAAATGTCCTGGCTTTGTCCTGGAGCCAGAGAGGACTGGAATGAGGTGAGAGTAACTAAACATTCTGGGCACTGTAATCTCTCTGAATCAGTAGTTAACTAATTTAGTAACTGAGTAGGGGTGGAATTTTAAATAAATCATACATAAAGTTATTTTTTAAAGTCAGCCACAAGGTCTGAAAGAAAGTTATATGTTCATGAGGCAGCACAAAATCAGCATTAGCAAATAAGCGAATAAGTAATGACAGGAGGTAAGTAGGGGGTAAGTCATGCAAAAGTGAGTTCAAGAAAAATAAGGTATTGATGATTCTCTGTTGACATTTACCAGCACTTCAGTTTCTCTCTAACATCTGTTTCTGAGTGAGACATCATTTCAAAGCCATTCATTCAAAGTAGATGAAATATTTAGCTATTATAGGACTTATTTTTCTTGCTCTTCAGTGATGGCTTTCATCCGCTGAGTTCTGCCTATCTATACTCGTTTTATTCATTAGTGAGAGATAGTTGAATTACTGCAAGGATATTCACTGAAGATATAACAAGATAATTTATTTGTGCTATATATTAACTTGACTGTTATTCAAAGAGTCAGACAAGCTTTCTCAGGGACTAGAGATGCAGACTTTGTCCAGTCTTGCTATGTCTGTCTTACAACACTCCTTTCTGAAAGCCACTCATGCCACCAAAGATGCAGATCCTTAGATAATCCAGGTCTTGTAGCTGAAGAGATGAAAGAGAGAAGATTCTTGAACAAAGACCAATACAACCCAGAGCAGCTTTCTTCTTCTTTGATTCTAAGTTAATTCTGTTATTTTAGGAAGTTGGGGGTGTACATCTTTTTTTCTCTGGTATTTTGATATAATTCTGTGATACTTCTTCAACAAAATTATGCCATATGCATCTGCTACAGGATTTTCATCCACTAAGCTTTCTGTAATTCACATACTTTTTCTCATATTTGAATGATATGTAATATAGAGTTGTATTCATTATGACTTTCATAACAGCAATGAGCATGTTTTCAATGAAAGAGGGATTGCAAGCTTTTTTAAAAAACAGATGTAGTCATATGCTTAATGAAAAAAGTTAGTTTCTGTAGTCCAATTCAAAATTAGAAACAAAAAAATCAGAATATTTTATCCTTTTTTTGAGCTTTTGGAGTTTTAGTGAAACAGAAAATTCTGAGTAAAGCACAAAGAACAGGATGAACTACTAGCAATCTTTGATTTTAATTTTACTTGTGTCTAAATAAATACAAAACAATTTAAATTATTTTTTATTGAAATGTGCCTCTACAAGAATAATTTTGTCCTTGCAGAGAGGTCTATCCATGATTTCTATCTTTGTTTAGCAAATACATCTTCCTTTTTATGCTTGTACTTTCAAGCATGCAAAAAACCTCAAGGGCTGAGAGCTAACCATAAATACAACCAAAATATGCACACCTCCAGGTGAGGAGTTTATCGGGATGGTGCTGGAACCATGGTCACATCTATCCAATGCTGTCTGCAGCTCAGGGAGGGATTTGGGTACGCAGGTGACAGCAACCGCTGCTCCCTCTCTGGCTGGCACAGGGACATCAAATCCAGCTTTGCTCCTTGCAGCCAGACACAAGTGCCTTCCATCTGTTCTCCTTTCTCTGCATGGCAGCCCTGTCCCAGGCAGGATTTGGACAGGATTTGGATCACCATCCTCAGGGTAGCAAGTTTCAGCTCTAGAGCCTGAGAAGCCTTGAGCTGGTGCTGGTGAATCCTGCCCGCTGCAAGAGCTGCTCTGCAGATCCTGTGTGTGAATCGTACTTTTGACAGACATTTCGGTGATGTTAGCTATTTTCACCAGGCTACCAGATTAAATATTTTCTTCCATGTAGCAGCCTAAGCAAGTGCATTTACCATGAATATCCATATATGCAACTGTAAGTCACCTACCTGTTAATTGTGAAATACACACAGCGGGAACTGATCAGCTGCACACCCTGGGCAAAGCTTCAAGTTTGTGTTCTGTGACACAAAGAGAGTGTCATACTCTTCCATGTGAACCCCATCTAAGCAAATACCAATTTCCCAAGTAGAAAACACTGCAATTACCAAGCCTACACTCCTCCCAGACAGCTGAAAAAGCTGTGTTAGAAAAATTACATTGATTGCTTCACAGCCTAAAGTTGTGAGAAGCTATGGATTCAGTAATAAACTTGTAGCATTTTTGGCAATTGCCCTTTTCCCTTCATCTCTTTTCCCCCATATGTTGACTTCTGCTAACTAATCATATCTGACCAAGGCTAGACAGATTGATTTTCAAATAGCAAAGAAAAACATGAAACAAAAATCGCTAAGACTATAAAAGGAGCTACCAAGAAATTGCCCTCTCAAAAAAACCCTGCTTTTTTCTCCTTCAAAGAAGCTTATTTTACTTGCTGCTCTTCTATGGCATGTGACACCATAGATCTTCAAATCCCCATATGAAAGATGAAAATGAGCAATAATACTTTAGTCACTTTGGGATCTTGGAGACTGCTTTTCTTTTAAACTGCCCAGAAAAACCTGATCTGATCAAATAGATTAATTTTGGGAGCAAACAAATGCACAGAAACATTAGAAAAGGTCTCTAGTTTGCAATATGACATGTTTACAACACAACAAATTATACTGGGGGGTGTTTGGCCTTTCACACAACGATGTTTTCAGAAAGCTTATTCTGAAGTAATACAGGAAAAGTTCAGAGACTGCCCAGTGTCCTTAGGATATATATATCTAAGAAACAAAATTTGCACCATGAAAACAAGATCTGAGGCATACAGTTGTCTCTTAGATCCTTTTTATCTGATGCTTTTTAGTCTGAAGCTTTGCTCTTCCTACCAATGAACTTTGCTTTCTGCTCATATCTCTCTACAAAAGCCAAGGGTATTTTGTAGGCTGTTACTGCAAGAGGAAATCTAATTCCTCAACTTTATCTTGGCATTTGAATATGAAAAGAACTTTTGCCAGTTTTTCCAGGTCTTATTTTGTCCCAGTAGAATGCAATTTACCCATTTGGAACTTCTCTTCAGGTTAAGCAGCTGACAATTGTTGCAATATTTTAAAAAGTAGGAAAGACCTGGTTATTAAATAATTGCAAACACTCCTGCTGGCTTTAATGATCTTTGAATCAAGTTGTAATTGTGGTTAAAGATTAAAAGCCTGATCATATCTTGTTGGAAGATTAAATTTCTTGCAGTGCAGAGTGAAGATTCTTAATTTCTACTTTGAAAATATGTTCAAACACAAACACTTCAAATGAGAAGATATTTTTAAAATGTAATGGGTTAGGAAGAAAAATATGTGTGACAGCAACATTGCTCTGTGGAATAGAGGTCTTATAATAAAAAACCTAATTTGTTCTTTAACAAGACTGCACAACTGGATGATAAAGGTACCTCTCAAGATGCAATATTCTTAGAATAAAGTATTGGCACAGTCAATCCTGTCTGGGGTGTGGGAAAGAATTGATTATCCCTTTACTTCCCTCAGTTGTCCTTTCTGTTAATGAATGAAGTCACTCTTTTTTTAAGTGTTTGAAATTGAATTGTCTCAGTTTGATTAAACGTCAGAACCCATGAAGAATACAATGTATAGCTAAAAAGTGACTGAAAAATCATTAAAGAGATCTATCAAGGGGCAATCATTAGCAAAAAGGGGTGATTCCTTGGCAGATTGGGAGTGATTCTGCCTGAGGTTTATGCTGTTGTATGTGTTTCATCAAAGAGCACCAGGGAAGTAAAAAGTCATTTTTATGTATGGGCAAAACCTGGTATTCCCTTAAGTAAAGATAAGAGCAAGACTATGATGCACAGGGAACTAAAAAATCATCTGACCTGTCACATCAAAAAAGTCTTCTGCAAAATGGTATGTTATGATATCTTGGAAAACAGGGATCCCAAAGAAGGATTTTGGGGTTATAGTCAGGAAACAACTGCTAAATAATGTGGGAATGCCTTTTGAGCAACATAGGTTATAACTGAAGGTGATATAGGGAGAAGTAAAAAAACCTTCACTTCTTGAAATCCAGTCCTCACTTTCTATTGTTCTTGGCTTACCTAAAGAGCAGAAAGTAGAGAATGATTTTACGACATAAAAGCTCAGTTTTTGCAGTATGGTGGGTTAAATTCTACAATACAGTTTACACAAAAAGCAGATCTATGCTATGCAAAGGACCTACAAATTAAAGTTTTCCTGACCTGTAGATCCAGATCACATAAAAAATACTTTACAGAGGTATAACCTTGATTCTCAGAAGCAACTAGAAGGTCCTGCCTAGAGGGACTGTCTCAGAGCAGTATTTTCCATGGTCACAGTGTAGAAAACTGTATGAAGTGCAAGTCTGCTTAATCTGGAAAAGTTATCAGACCAGGGATAGCCTAGTGGTAAATAAGTAAAAATATTCCCTAAAGTGGTGGAGGTCACTGATCACCTAATTAACTGTGTGGAGCCACGGTGTCCTCTTTACCTCTTGAGGACTCCAGGTCAAATTATGAGCCGGACAGTAACTTCTTGGGCGAAGCTAAAACCTCTGGGTATGAGGACTTGGCTAGAACACCCTTATGTCTGTAAAAATATGGGACTCATAGAATTCCTCTGAGCATCAGTTCCCAGCATGGACTCGCTCATATTTCACACCGTGACCCGTTCGGGTGGGGAGGGGAGGATCCGGGCACGGCGAGCTCAGAGCACAGCACCCCACGGTGGCTGAGAGCGGCTTCCAGTTGTCAGCTCGGGAAGAATTTGATCTTGCTGTAAATTGCTGAGAGTTATGCAGAGCACTTGGACACAAGTGCAGCTGTAGAGATGGATGAAAAACGTTGGGGGTTTTTTTATAGTTTTCATTAAAATTTTCAAAATGTTGAGAAGCCAGGAAGATCCAAGTGAGGGAAAGGTGAATACCTTTTTCTCCCTCCTGTAAAAGAAAAGTAACTGAATTTAAGATAAAAAAACCAAACACCCAACACCAAAAAAAATCATCGAACAACCTCTTTATCAGTTCTGGGCTTGTTTTTACAGGAAAAGAAGTAATAAATTTCTCATTAAATTAGAGGAACTATGAACAGAATTTTTCAACCATCAGAAGAAAATAGCAATAAAGGCAAACAAATATAAGAGTAGGGTTTTTTTCTCTTTCCATCTATGTTTATGTATATTCAAAGGAGGGCATGTATACATAGGTTTTATGCAAGCAATGTATTCATATTCAAGACAGCTCTTCTCAGGGCCTGCATGGATGTTCCTGTGAAGTTTCAGAGGCTTTAGGATGTGTTTAGGAGAAACTATTCTTCATACACAAAAATTCAGATGCTATTACTCCTGTGCTTGAGAGCAGTGCAGCCTTTTCATAGCAATGTTAAACACAATACAGACAGGTACATTGCTTCTGCTATGAAAGAGAGCTTCATTTCATCTGGAAGCTTTTGGTGACTGCTAAACTCACTGACACTGAATTATCCTTTCACCTCTATGAGATGTTACAGCAGTCTTCAGATAGAAGGTATCTCAAGAAAAGTTTGCATGTATTTGGCATCATACGATGGCCTTAAATATCTGTAAGGCTTTTTCATTTCATCTGCAAATGGCATGGCAAGATAAATCCAGTTATGTTCCTTCCTTTAATGGGAATGGTATTTCACTATGCTGTGGTACCTCCTCTCATGTTGCCTCACATGTGCTGAGAAATCCAACAGATTCCACAGCAGTTTTGTAATTTGTCTCCTGCAAATGTTATCTAGAAATGGTGGGATCAGCCATGCTTAAAATGAAAAGCACACTCAACAGCATGGAAAGCGCTAGAAGCTAAAATTTCTTTTTTATAGCTTGACCCTAAAAAATCCTGACCTCCTTCATCTGTCCATTTTTGACTGAAAAATAAGTGTCCAGTTGGGATAAAGCCCAAAGTTCAGAATTAACAAGTGTATTGGCAGGAACATCCGTGGAAACTAGTAACTAGTTTATTTAAGAAAGTATTAAAAAAATAAAATAAACAATTGTCAAGAGGGAATCTTAAATATATTGTCCTCATAATCTAGATTTTAATCAAATAATGCGTAGATACATACTGTATAACTTAGTACCAGTCAGAGAAATGGCATTTTTTCCACAATACTCTAACAGTTGTTATAAAGGGATATATTGAGCAGAAATTACTTACATGGATAAATCTGAGAAATCAGCAAACATCTTAAGGATGTAAAAAAAATTGCTATGAAAAGCACAGATGCTTTAGTCATTATTAGAGGTTATTCAGACTCCAAAGATGTATTTGTTCTTATTGCTCTGGATGATGGTACAAATATTACTTCTGGAAAATTAATTTGTTTCTTTGTCTTCATTTCATAGACTCTGGTAGTGATGGAAGATACCTGGGACCTTGCAGGTCTGCAGGGAGCTTTCATTGTCAAAAAATTTGATCTCCTTTGGGTTGGAGAATTAATTCCTTAATTTAGAAACTGCACAGTGAGGGAGGGCTCAAACATAACTGTTGTGGCTATAACATGGACAGCCAGATTTGTCATTAACAGTCAATTCAAATGTTTATTGAAAAATGTTCCCTGTTTTGGTTTAGCATAGGAATGGAGCTTGAGGTATAACAAACAAGTTTCTTAAAATGTTTGCCACAGTTTCCATGGCTGAACAGAAGGCAGGAAAATTGGCTTAATCAGGACAAAGACACAACAGGCTGATTTATGCATTGAAAGTGAGGGGAAAACCCAGTTCACACACACTGTTGCAGAGCTCTTGTGGGTATCAGCACTGCCATACACAGCAGCAGGCTGTGCAGGAGGAATTTTCTTCAAACCTACATTTCCTCTGATCCCTATGCTCTGTTGAGAGAGTCTTGCTGTGAACAGCTCTGATTTTTCATCCATCCAGGTGGAGAGAAAGGGCTAAATTAGCCTGGGTGGGATGCTCCCACTTTTGACAAACCTGATACGTCTACTGGTCAGAGAAGGGAGCCCTGACAAAACCTCATAGCTCCAAAATGGGTCTGGCAGTGACTTGTGATGAATTAGGGCAAAACTGAGAACATCACTTGGTCTCTGGGTGAGCAGCCACTGATTCTTCAGCTAACCATGCCTTGGCACCTGGGCTTGCTTGTCCTCAAGATGTCTTTGTAACTCTAAGCATTGTCCCAAGTGAAGGCCTGGGAGTAAATTAACTTCAGCTGCAAAATTAAAACGTGTGGAAATAGTTCCTTGTGCCTTACAGACCTCTTGTTCCATGTTCTTCCCCTTATTCCCACTGGCACTGTTTTGCCTTCCTGTGGTGGATGAAAGGAATTGGCAGCTTTTACCTGCAGCTCCTCCCTCTTGCATGAAAGCCATGCTGGGGGTGTCTAAAAGCCCTGACTTCATTTTGGTTTTTTCCAGTATTTTGAAGTATTGCCTGTAGATTCTTGCGCGCACAGAGATGTGGCAGCCTCTGCAAGGGATTCTGCACCCCATCACTGAATTGCTCCACACCTGACAGCTTCCATCCAATTTTCACCTTCTCTTCCCACATGTTCTCAGTGGGCCATAACGAACAAATGGTGCTGCTTACCTTGCTTACTGCAGCCATCGTTCAGACTGTGCTGGGTGGTGGAGTACAGCAAAGTCTGCTCTAATTAACAAAGACAAACAAGGAGTATGTTGTAGAGTGAAGATGTGCAAGACCAAGCTAGATGATAAACAACCAATTTTTTTGCCAAAAACCTTATGGGAACTGCCAAGAACTGTGGAGAATTGAAACTTTATTGCCTTTCTCTCTCCCTTTGAGGAACCTTGGCTTTGACCTGCTTTATTCAATATAAACATAATTCTACATGTGTGTGATTAAAATGCACAACAGAAAGAATTGCTTCATTGCCCTTTGTCCCTTGCTGTAGAGGAACAAACTGAACAATGCAATGGCATAGGCTAGTCACACTGTTTCACACACTGCTGGAATGTTTTCAGATACTCTGGTGCCTTCAATTAGGATCTCTGTAGAAACAATTTTTTTGGACAGAATTGTGACATCTAAAATTAAGTATGAATTACATCAAGCCAAGCAAATGTGACAGCCATTAGAATGAGCATGTACCAACCTTTCACAAATGTATATGTTTTGTGGAATGTTTTCATATAGCTAAACTGCAGATGACTGGCTAAGGCACACTTTGATTTTTGATAGCAGTGCTATTCATATTATCTGAGCACTATAATTTTGAAGTGGCTTTTTTAGAGATAATGCACACTCTCCTCTCACACAAATGGCCCATGTAATATTCTTAAGTGGTCTTGCTGAAATTGGGCTGAGTGCTGTACAACTGACAAGATCGAAAGAAGTGTCTGAGACTGTTCAAAATCTGCAAGCAGCTTTGTGAGAAAAAAACAATTCCAATTTCAAAGTTCTTTCCTTTTGAAGGATTTGTATCTATTTCACTTTAAAAATTACTGTCCATTCTTCTTGCTTTCGTGAATGCCTTGCATAATGGTTAAAGGGCATTTTCCAACAATGCCAATAGTATAGAATAATTTATTTAATTTAAAAGATTCATTTCTTTCTTGTCAGATGTCATTTCTACATTCTGACAAAAAAAATGAAACCAGAAGAAAATCCATCCTTTCACTTCAAAATTCCAGGGGAATTAGGACCAGGACAAGCATTTTTACACTTGATTTCCTCAATATGCCACAGTTAAACACTTGTTATCCTTATCAAAACCGGAAGGTGGCAAGCACTCTTAAAGTATGAGCTGGATCAAAACAAGACAGACTCCCTTCCCAGAAAATCTCAGCCACCATTTTCTTCAACTCAGCCATGAGTTTCCCAGCCAGAAATTTGTGTTTTACAGCATCCATAAAATCACAGCAGGACAGGACTAAAAAGGAAAGCGTGGACGAGATTTAAACATGTCTTCTATTTTCATTTAAGCAAAAAGCTCTGAGACTAAAGTAGAAAATAATTGCCTAGAAAATAAAATTGACTGGAAAAAATGAAATTTCCACCCCATAGCAGCCCTGGCCAAGTAAAGGCTTCAGAGAGGTTGGGCTGGCTGCCAAGTGTGGCCAAAGAGGAGCCATGGAGCACCTGGAGCTAAACCTGCCCCACAGGCTGTACACAGAAAGACTAACCCCAACTCTTATTTAATGATTTTCACTGTTTTTCAGCAAAAGCTTCATGCTTGGTCTGCTAATCTGTGAGACTTAGAAAATGGAGCAATTTGTGTGTGAAAACAATAGTGGAAAGCCAATGTGTTCTGGGGTGCTGAGTTGGAGGCATTGGTAGGAAATTGCCTCCCCTGCATGTTCTTTTCAAGCATTTTAGTTAAATTTCAGTTTGTAGCTTAGCTGGGGGAAGAGGTCATCCAGGGCATACTAGAGAGGAGTGACTAAATGGTGAATTAATACACCTAGATAAGTCTGTTTTACAAGGAAGACAATATACTCTCCATTTCAGTATTGCTTACGTCAGTACATAATTTTAGCACTTGGCCTCAAGACTTCATGTCAGTTGGATTATTTTCCTGACAGCATTTTATTTAAAAACATCATATTTAATGAATTTATGGATAAGAAATCTTTTGAATAAAGGACATAATTTCTGAGCTTCTTCCTCAAATCCTGAAGGCTTCAAAGCATGAGGAAGCAACAAAGCCTCAAGATGCCCATGAGAGCTGACAGGAGCTGATGACTTGAAAGCAGTGAGGATACAATCCTCTCTGACATTAATCCCGAGCTGGGAACAAGAGACAGCTCCTGACAATGTTCCTGTCTTTAATTATACATTGCCACGGCACAGGTGGCTGCAGTGCTGAGAAATCAAATCCATCCATACCAACCTATGACAGGTACTTGGTGTAAAGGTGATCTCTGCCTCTCCCACTTTCCCATGAAAAAATGGTGCCAGAGAGCAGGGAGGAAAACACCACTGTCCTCATGGTAGTTCCTCTATCCTAAGCCTTCCCTTTCTCTTGAGCATATGGAATACTGGTGGAAAGGAGTTGTTTGGGCCTTTTCAAAGGTAGGGCAATAAAGATACAAATTCCACATCGCAACAGTTTAAATGGATTTGAGAAAGGGCAGTGATTCCTTATGCATTCAGGCTGTACTCAGAACTCACACAGACCCCCAGGTGGTATTTGCCATGTCTGGGGAAGGCCCATCTTGTACCTCTAACCACCAAACACGTCCAAAAATAAATGCTGCCCCATCTCACCTGCATGTTTCACATGAAGTGTCCCACTCTGCCATGGGGACTAGCTTTGCCTTGGAGAAGAATAAAATGACAGGGTATTTCACCCCTCATCATTTGCCTTGCCCCAAGCTGCAAGACCAGTGCTGTTTGCATTTGAGACCCCAAGCTGCACAGGGAAAACCCCTGAGTTTACTGAGCCCCTCAGACAAGTGCAAGGGCCTGCTGCTCCCTGCAAAATTCACACTGACATACTGAACTGGTAGCAAACCCACCAGCAGCAGAAGGAATGGAGTAGGATGACATCTGAGATAATGCCTAGGCATAGAGAGCAGTCACAGAGGAAAGCTGATGCCCAGAGAAGTTTGAGGCAAATAGGTTTTAATTAGAGTAGCATTCAGCCCTTTGGATATTTGCTGAATACTAAGCCAGATATAACAAGGCATTTCCTTGCCAGCCATCATATACATCAAAGATTGCACAGAATGAAGAGAGATCCTGAGGAAATCCTAATCAGAAGAGTTTAAAAGGTCAGAGTTTAAAAGGTCAACTGTACCTTTTACCCTTCTTACAAGTACCCACCAGGGCAGAAGAATGTTATTGCCCAGTCGCTGTAGGTTCTGCTAGCTTCTGCCAGCTCATCTCGTTATTACATTTTTAATAGGGGTCATGTTGTGCAGAATAGCACAACTCAGTAAGTACTGCCTTCTGAGTTGGACTAAAAGTAAGGACCAGAAAAGACAAGAAACAGCAAGAAGCTTTTTAAATTAGACCTGTAAGTGACAGGTCCTGGAAACATGAGGATGAAGCTGAAAAGTGAAGTCTGCAGTGATTTCCTGATAGCTTGAGGGAAGGATATCCTACTTTTTTCTTCTGGCAGTGATATCTGTCGTGCTCCTTCACACTTACAAAAATGGACTAATATTCAGTTCCTGGTCCCTCTATTTTGGAAGTATGTGTTACACAGCTCAGCACTCTGGGAAAGCAACACCTGGCCAAGCAAAGGACACTAACTTTTCTTTTGGAGGAGGTGGTAAGCCACTGGAGGACTTGCCTATATTATGAGGAACTTGCTGTCTAGGAGAACAAAATATACAATACCAGATTTGGGTGACCTAGGCAAACCCTCTCAAATGAATAGAAATTTTGCCTAAAAATGGATTCCCAGAGCAGCTGAAGGTGTTTGACTGAATGTGTCATATGGCATATGTTGGGGGTGAGGAAGAGGCAGGAAAGAATTGGCAGGGACATGATAACATCTTATGTCAGCTTTCTCAAACTGGAACATTTCTGGTTTATTTCTTTGCCATCTAAATGGCAACTTTACCCTATGAAAAATTAAGCTAGATTTTAATATTAAAATAACTGTTAAAAATGTGAAAAGAGAATAGGTTCATCCAGATTAAAAATGCATATATGCACTTTTTTCCTCCTTTGCTCCATTTCTTCCAGATCAGCATAAACAAAATTCCTCCCCACACCCTGCAGTTCATTCTTTACAAGAGCCCAATGTTTATGCTTGAAGACACATCTGACTCTTTTTCCAACTGTTAGTATGGTGTAATCTTAATACCTTCAGGCATCTTGCACCTTTGATTTTTCACAGAATAAAGAAATATCTGTTGTTAGTTTATGAAGTCAAACCCAGTCTATCTAAACCTCTCTGAAAGCTGACTATATTCTGTCCTGGACTATTGTGTTCTATTGAAAACTATAAACTTTGTTTTGATATTTTCAAGTAAGAGATTGCAAAGTAAAAGAAAAGGGAGAGGAATGTAAACCTTAATGTGCATTAAAATGTGACAGGGAAGGAATAAAAGGGAAATTCACACCCAGGTGGCCTCTCCTTCTCTCCAGCCTGGGCTGAAACCACCCCTTCTTTGGCAGCTGTTCAGTGGATCACAGCTGAAGATACTCTTGTGAACCGGTGGGAATCAAACCTGCCAAGTTTCTCATAGCTCTGCTTGATCCACTCTCATCTTTATTTAATGCTCTTTTCCCCCATCTGTGGCTTGGTGCAGCTCTCCTCTGTAATTGTCACTAAGATCTGCAGGTGGGAAGTGCTGTGTAGTCAGGAGGAGAGCAAACCCCTCCACCTCCCTGTCACCCTGGTGAGATGTGAGATTTGGGCTGGGAAGAAGTGAGATTTGGGCTGGGAAGAAGTTGCAAGCAGAGAGTCAGAAGCAGCCTAAGATTCTGCTGAGAAAGGAAGAACTGCAGCAGAGGAGGCAGTTGCTTCTCATTTTTAGTTCTTGCCCCAAGAGAAGGCACAATTTAACCATGGCACTCAGTGAGAACTACTGATTTTCCAAATCCCAATGAAATCCTGAGATACAAGACAGTAACCTGTCTCTCAGGACTTTTTTCAGATTAAAGTTGCCCAAAGCCATGGTCTCTCCAGACTCTGGGACCAAGCCTTCCCTCACCAGCCCTCCTCTCTCTGGAAAACTTGTGCAGCCTCTCATTGTAATACCAGCTTACCACTGGATCTGGTACTCAGGCAGAATCAATATTGCATCGAGTTCTCATTAACTTTTGGGTGAAATGTGCTTGCTTCTGGCTGCAGTAAGAAAATGGCTGTTACTTCCCTGTGCTGCAGAGGTCCCTACTTGTCACTGCATTCTCAAGCATGACCCTGGAAGTTGGACTTCATTACAGCAACAACCCCCAGACCGGGGGAAATGAACTAAAAAAATTATTTATTTCCTTTTTCAATAGCAAACAAGCAAACAACAAAATGCATCTTGGCAGTGTTATTGAAAGAAACTCATCACTTTTCATGAAAGTTAAAATTATTTTATTCTAAGCAAGTTAATTATATCACTGTATTATTTTTGCCTGACAGATTAATTTCATTTGTAGTCAGGGGGGAGGTAACCCACATTAGAAGCCCATTGCAAAGCTTTTCATTGATTTTTAATGGGCTTTGAGTTGGATCTTTGGCCAATTTTGACTTTACGCCTCTATAGTGGTGAGCTATGAAAGAAAAACAGGGTTTAGTCTAATGCTTGGTGCATTTTTTTCAGGAGAAAAATGGTTTGCAGTGGAGGGTATTAATACTGCAAAGTGAGCTAATTCCCCCCCTGACAAGTCCAAAATGCAGTTTTTATAATAAGATGTGTAATAATGACTTGATGAAATAAATTTTTATAGGAAAAAGTATTTTTTCTTCTTTCTTAGAATACTATTTTATAACTCTCATTTGCAAAAGGTAATTTTTTCCTTTTTTTTTTTCCCACTTAAATATCTTTCTTTTTTTTCCCCCATTATACAATCTTTGACAGAACAGTTAAGAGTAGGACCTGCTAAGTGCTGCTTTTCACTTTGAAAGTGGCATTCCCTCCACTGGTAAAAGTGATGATATTACTTTCAAAAGAAAACATTTTATTCATCAATTTCTGATGCTTTTTCAGTTTTTTACCTGTTAAGGAATTGATCTAAAATTTAAAAATGTAGAAAAATTTTCACTTTTTTTCCCCCCCAAGGGAAAAAAGAGGCCTTGTTTTCTACAGAAAAGTTTGGAATGGAGATATTTTTTTCTCAAATATTTTTGGAATTTTTTTCCTTGTCTGCTGAGTATTAGATGCAAACTTTTCCATCTTCTTCATAAGGTGTTGAATCAAACATCTTCCCAGTTGAATGATGTGGGCAATGTGTTTGCTGGCTGTCATTTTTCATGGTCCATATGATGGCTGTAATCTAGGGTGTAGTCCTGAGTCAGACAGCTCCATCTGCACTTTCCTGGACATATTTTCTGTTCTTCAGTTGCTCAGCAAGACCTGAGATGTTTTCAGAGTAAATCAGAGCTGTTTAATCTACAGGGTTTTACACAATATTTGTTTTGAGTCATAGCTGGGAGCTGTACATCCAGAGATCACCTCCCATGAAAGTATGTAAAGTAGAAATGAACACCAGAGAGAATTATCCGTTTACTGAGATGGGATTTGCAGAGGAGCTGCCCTTGAGTATTCAAAACAGCAAAAGCGCTTTTTAAAGTCCATTGCAGGCTTCTTTCAGGCATGGGAATTTTTCTGACCATCTTTCCTTTTCATTGCAAATGTAAAAAGCAGAAAGTTTCCTGTTTGTGTTCATGTAGCTGTTGAAAGTGTAAAAAAGTAAAATTCTGCAGTTCCTATAAAAATGAGCAATGGCTCACAGAACTGAACCTCAGAATTTTAGGCTTCAGCCTCAAAAGCATCTGTTTGACTCTTTCCATGTTTAGAAAAAGTAATGTCAAATATCACACAGCTTAAATGTTCACTGACTTAAGATGCACAGGCTCAATAACGTTTAGAATTTTCTGTGCTGCTATAAAAGGTTTTATCTCATTGTTTCTATTCTAAATTTCTATCCTGCTCTGGCAGGTTGCTCAGTGGGGCTCACTCCCTATCCCGGAAATGGCTGTAACTTCAGGGTTGCAGCAACAGGTATTTAAGTGCAAAATACACAGCTACAAGGGATATCTTCTTATTGGAATTTCAAACCCATCCATTCCGCACTTTGGTTTGATATTTGTATCTTACGCTGAAGAAAGTCAGAGTTAAAGCCACTTATTGTTCCAAGGTGTTAGCTCAGAGAGAGAGAAGTGTCTGCTTTCTTGAGTTGGATCTGCTGGAAGAGAAGTGAATAGGTACTTCAGGAGGGTGAGAAATTCAAAGGCAGACTAGTCTGTAGAATGGCAGGCAACAAAACACCCTGGAGGTGTTAAAGACGTCTGAATCTGGTGCTTTGTGATGTGGTTTAGGGGTTACAGTGGCAGTGCTGGCTTGAGAGTTGGACTTGCTGATCTTAAAAGACCTCTTCCAAGCTTGATGATTCTCTGATTCTATGGAGAGGTGAAATGGAGTCATCCATTTAAAGAAATTTTGTTCAGCTTCTGATGGGGCCAGGAAGGCTTCTGCAGGTTCTGTGAGACAAGGACCTGGGAGGGCCTCAGTCCAAGTAAGCTCCCATAGCCTATGGTCTCTGGAGAACCAGACAAGTCACCAGTGTTGACAGAGACACCAGATTGTGTGTCTTGCACAAGCTGTGAGCAGAGTCCTCCCCATGGCTAAAATCATCTTCCCCCAAATCCCATGGGATCAGGATGCTGCCCATGGCTTAGTCCCCTCTGCTAGGCAGCCACAGTAGCTCTGAGGCAGTCAGATAGCAGAAGAGAGTTAGAGTGAACTACACAGTATTTCCTCTAAAACATATTCATATTCTTATTCATTTTGCTCATAAGACGTGGTTAATTGTTCACATGGGAGCAAAGAAAATGTGTTACTTTATAACATTTATCTGGTTTTCTGGATGTGTTCCGTATTCAATGCTTTTGTGTGTCTGAATTCCCCCTCACCTGGGTAATTTCACAGGATTTCAATGCTTTTATGGTGGTGTAGAGTAGTTTGACATAAAAAAGAATTATGTCAGTTTGGTGCCTAGTCTGGAAATGAGATGGATGTGGGGAAGGAGGTGCTGCAGGATAGAGGTCTATTAAATCTTGTGTGGCATATGAAAGGTTTGCCTCCAGCAAAACACAGACTACGAAGTGTTGATAGTTTTTTAACAGGAAGTTGGTTTAAAACAAAGCTAAAATATACTTCACAAGCAGAGTTATGGATCTTGTGCTGCAGGGTAAGCTTTAGTGGGTGTTGAAATTTTACTTCAAACTGGAGAAAAGCATAGAAGGAACTCTAATGCTGTGGTCATTCCCTCCCATCCCACAAGTATGCATTTAAAACTTCTGAAATTTGGAAAAGCAGCCTTCCCAAAGTTGTGGAAATACAAATTTTCCTTTCTATTATATTCTTCCACAAACCCAGGTTCCTGGGTGGAGGAATGTTGCCCTTACCTTGCAGGACTTTATGTTCTGTATTTATCCAGGATAGTAAGCTTGAAATTTTTAGAGAAATTTACTTCTATAAATCAAGTTGTAAAACTAGGGTCTTAGCAAACATGTGGTGTTCATTGTTACTTGTAAGGTTAATTTGCCAACCATTATTTCCAGATAACAAATGCGATATCAGCAATTTTGATGGCCTTTTAATGTGTTTTCTTTTAAGACAATGCTAAGTGGAGAACTACTTAATGATCTAAATTGCAACAAATTTTAACTACCAAAAAGAATCTTATAATGCTTCTTAATGTATTTGATGCATTATCACTTTTCAAGACCATGCCACACAGGCAGACAAAGCAAGACAGCATATTTCCTTACCCTTTCAACCCAAAGCAAAAGAGACCAGTACTTGAAAATCTATGATCTTTCTTGTTCCTTCCAGTAATTGCTTCATTATGGGCACCCGTGGCCTTTGGTTCACTGGATCTTCTTGGAAAGACTCTTACCCCATTATTTTAAAGTCCCCAGAAGGAAGACTAACTTGACTTTCTATACATTACAGTCCTTCCCCCTCCTTAGCCTAGAATCAAATGGAGGAACTAAGGAGTTTACCCTATGCTGCAGTATTCTGAAAGAAAATAAGTAGTTGACCCTGACAAAAAAAAAGTGCACTATAAAGTATGAGAGTGGCTGTGATGCCCCAGGTAATCTGCAGTCAAAATGGGGCATGTATTTCACTCAGACATCTAGAAGTAAGGTGATTCTCTGCAGGCTGGATATCTAGCCTCGTTTTGTCCCCGACTACCTCTATTGTCCACAGAAAGAGAAACCTCTGAAAAGTCAAGAATTGTCCTCTGGAAGTTTTTTCCATTTGATTATGACATATATTACTTATGTATATGACATGTATAGAATATCTTGCCCACTATTCCACATTGGATTAGATGCCCAGGTAGATAACCAGTAAGAAGCAAGTACCTAAAGGGAGCATTTGGATACAGCACTCTAAGGATAACCACTGAAAAATCACTGCTTGTCTTTCAGGGACTTCACCTTTGTCAGCCACCATCACTTAATGCTTCACTGTGATGGTGGTGTTTGACAGCTATGGCAGCACAGGGCTCATCAGGAAGGGATTTCTGTCCAGAGTAATTAGCAAGATCTCTGCCATGCTAAGCAGCACAGGACCAGTGGCACACACAGAGCTCTGGTTCAAACCACAGCAAAGAAGTGGAACACACTGATATCAGCTGGTATATGCTGTAAGGTAGAATCAGTGATAGATGAAGCAGCAATTGTTGAATTCGACAATTCATAAGAATATTTAATCCATATACTTATTAAAAAGGCTTAAACTCTTAAATACAGCCTTTTATTATGTTTTGAAAACTCTCTCTTTTTAGATTGTAAAGTCACTGCTGCATAATCTTTTATGTCTATTATCCACAACTGTTTGAATATTTCAATGCCTGATGTCCAGCCCAGTGAGGCTGAGTTCCCATGTGACCTGCATCTAATAGTAATGTAATCAAATAAATTTTTTTAGCCATGTTTGTGATCTCAAAATTTGACAGCGTGGCTTCAGCCCAAAAGAAAAACGAGCTGATTGTTTTCAAGGCACTTTTCCTTTTGCTGCATACAGTTGCAAAATCCTATGTCGCTCAAAATTATCAATCCCTATGGACAAGTTCTCCCCAGGTATTCACACTCACCTTTCCCTGCACACAGGAATGATTCAGCTATGCTTTATGAGCAGTAGTTTTTCCTCCTGGATCTGAGTTGTCCAAGGGGATTTCTTCTTTCATAATCTTCCTCCTGCTCTGTGTTTTTGTGGTAGAAGGGGAGGCAAGGAGGGAACAATGACTGTAGAGTAACAGGCGGAGAGGCAATTAAACCTCTGGGAGCCGTTGTACGCAAGGAGAAGATACCACTTATTATGTTCAGGAAAAGATAACAAATTTCATTGCATACTTCCTCTAGTAATGTTTGAATTTTGGGACAGATCTTTCTCTATTGCAACCCAGTACTTGGCCAGTTCAAAATACAGACAGCTGTGGTCTTGAAAGAGTGGGATGTGCTTGTCTCCTTTACCACTTTCCTAAAGGCAAATTGTTCCCCTTTTCACAATCAGCTCTAAGAAAGAACCTGGGAAAATGAACCTGGTGTAGAAAGACAGAGCAGGAGGCTAGAAAGATATAAAACCATTGTAAAAAGTCATTTCTAACTAGGAAAAAGTGACTTACTAGACCAATTTGAGAACATATCTGTCACAAGCCAGATAAGATAAGCCAAGAGTCTTAAATCGGTCCATCCCTCCTTCCTTTGGCTGCTAGTAAAGGAAAAGAAACTTTGTGCACAGCAGGGAGGATATGATGCTGAGCTGATGGAATGTGCATGCAGAGGGAGCAGCAGATGACAAGGACAGGGCTGGCAGGATGTCACCAGATTGTTTGATTAGCAGTGGGACGGTTCAAAACTCCCCATCCTGCCAGTGACTTGGCACAGGAGCTGGCACATGACTCAGTCCTCAAGTTGTTCACAGCAATACTGTTTGGGAAATGGTTCTGCTTCTCTGGAAACAGGAAGGGAATTAACAGAAAACAAAAACAAGGATAAGACAGAAAGGCTACAAGGCTTTGTCTATAAATGTTAGACTCTGGCCCTTCCTCCTTGTAATACCATACAAACTTCAGATGAAATGAGATATTTGAGATGGGATAAAAACAGGATAGTTTGAAATGAAATCTAGCAAGAGTAATATGAGGGAGCATTGATGAGTGGGTGCTTTCTTTCCCCTACCATCAATATCCACTTTATTGCTTTTTCTCTTAAACCAAACAGCCACAAAAATGAAAAAAAAATTAAAATGTGGTGGGTGATTAAGGTTTTGAGTTAGGGTTTATTTTTGTGGGAGAAATGTTAGCGGAAGCAACAGAGCAACAGCACTATCTTCTGATGCACCAAATTTGCATCTCTGCTCTGGTGGAGCTGAGAAGAAAGCTGATTTTAGCCATGTGTATACAAGGATGTGGAGAAAGTCCCAAACACCAAACCTGCCTAGGGACTGAGCTTGAATTACAAAATAACCACCTAGATACTTCATGAACAAGATATACATTGATCTTAATTTTATATATTTAGTACAACACATAATCAGCTGACATGAATTTGGATATCTCTGTTAAAGTTAACAGACTAGAACAAGATTTTATCTTGTGATATCTAATCTAGAGTGTACCCAAGACATATATAACAATCCTATAGGTATATGGAGAAATATTGTGATACAGCCAGAAGTTTATAATGGGATTTCCTGGAGACTTCCATCAAAACTTTGCAAGTAACTACAATTCTGGTAGTTTTCCAGCATGTTCAGATGCATAGAGTATTTCTCTCTACCATATCAGTTTTCTGACTGACCTGTCATAACAAGCTTTGATACCTTTCTCTGACAGCTTATCACTGCTTCACATAAAATATGAGGGCTTTCCTGCAGTCACATGTTGGATTCATATTCCACAATAGGAGAGTGTGGGAGGTGCATGTAAGTATAGATAGAAGTGTACATATGTGTACATAGACACATACACAAATCCTAATCTGGCTGTGAGTAGCTAGAGCTACAAATAGAAAAAAGTAAGCATTGCCAAGTTGCATAATTTCTCCTAAACTAAGCGTCCACTGTTTTCTAACTTTCTGGAGGACTTCTTTGTAGTCCATGACCTCTGTTGTCTGTGCACCACCAGTGGACTAACAACATATTGCTGAGAAATTAACTCCTTGCTCGAAGAAAATTTGCACTTGTTTTAGAAAGAATTGTCTCCAGTTTCAGTCACAGTCATTAATTTACTTTGTGATTTTCAAATGACTCATATTCCTTTCAGTAAAACAGGCTAAAGAATATTACATCAAATCTCCAAATAAGTACAATTTCTTTCTCCAAGTCCCTCTAGAAAGTCTGGAAACACAAGAACTGTTCAAAATATTGTCATCTTTTCACAGAAATGAGGGTTCTCTGTTCTGCACCACACACTCAGACTTGTCAAGTGATTGCTGGATTTTTCTGATGATCAAACTCATTTCTATCATATTTGCATAGTTTAAATTCACAAGACCATGACCCTAGCCTGCAGATACCTACTGGCAGTGATGCCTGTTCTCAGTTGTTTCCACTAGAAACCGTTTCCATCTAGTTATTTCCACTAGAGGAATGTGACTGATTTGTCAAAATGGGAAAACTCATGGGAGGGGAAAAAGAAAGACAAATTAAAACCTAAAAGATAACTTTGAAAGTTAGCTTTTGTCAAAAAGTAAAAGCTGGCTGCTTCTTGCAAAACACAGCTATTAATTCTCCTGCTCTTGATTTTCTCAAAGGGCTGGCAAGAAATTCAGCATAATCTAAACTACACTCTCTGGGGTTCAGCCACCTTCTGGAGCTAAGGACAGTGACAGTGCTGTGGTGACTTAGTCTATTAAATGTTTAAACTCTCCAATATATAAGTTGGCAGCTGCACAGTTACACAACACCCTCAGCTGTGAACACAGAGCCACAGACTGAGCCCTCCGCCCATTCCCTGGAACATGAGAAGCACTTTTGCTGTCTCCCTGCAGTGCTCCACAGACCCACAAAATAAAATCTTACACTCTCCATGGTTTAAACATACCAAATGCTCCCCAGAAGCCTACAGAGAGTGCATATCTTCATTTTGGGTGCTCATGGACATCAAAGCTGCATCTTCCTGCCTGCAGAAGAAACAGACAGCACTGTCCTTGCAAACAGCAGGGAAAGTTCTAGTGACTTGGGAGAGAGGACCACATCCCACATACAAAGAAAAACAAACACTCTGCATTTCCTATGGCCCTGTTCCTTTTCCCTTACATTTCCAAATAGAAACAGTCCCCCCTGTTCTCTGTGGAGGAGCCTTTCCTGACAGGCAGGTAAACCTTGAGTTGAAAGTGAAAGAAAACAGGTCCCTGAAAAACTTTTTTGTACAGCTGAGAACATCAGTGTCCCCTACTCATATCTTACTAGCTGAAGCTAATCTTGGGTGTTCCAGATGGAGAAAAATAGCTCAGAAACTAAGTTGTGTATAAAAGTGGTGTAAAATATATTTCTGACTTTTCCATTTCTTTAAGGTCCCATCTCAAAATCTTTCCTCTTTAATCCTTGTAACCCAGCAAATGCCTCTTAGGCAACCTTCCCTCTGCCCTGATCTATTTCTAATTGTGATTGCACTTAAGACTTCACTGTATGTGTGGCTGTTTAATCATTCATCACCCAGCAGCCTGGAAAAGGCCATTGCTCTCTAACTCTGGCTACTAGTGACTAAAATCTGCCTGAAATGAAGAATGGGTCACTGTGAACTGGCTGAGATCCTGAATTTACAGGCACGTCCAATACAGAAACCACTTTTACTTTGGGACCCATTGACATCAGTTGAGAGATCTGATCTCACTGGGTTTTAAATCACATTCTGTAGTTGGGACTTCCAATGCAGCCTGTGGGATTCAGACACATATCTTTCATTACAGAGTTAAAGTAAATGGAAGATACATGTCTGAAATCTCCCAGAGTGGTTTGAAAACCAAGCTACTGTGCAAGATCTACAGCTTTCTTTATAAAAATAGCTTCCAGCTCTTGCTTTGGTAAAAGTAATGGAATTGTGTGAAAAGATCCACGCTGGGGCCTGGACCTCTCATCCTTCAGTAAAATAGAGAGAAATACGGCTGGAGTGCTTTGTTTACCCTGTTAAATCCTCCTCAGTTCAAAGCCATTTAGAAGAGCAATTGGTTTGCTCTGGATCTGCAGGACTGTTTTGACAAATGAGGCTTCAGGCCTGCACAGCTAAGGCTTCCATTCCAACCACAAGTTTATGCTTGTCCCAGTATCTTTGGGAGGTTAAATCATAGCAGTTATTGTCAGGGAAAGGATGATATGGAGCAAGGAGCAGACATGACCAAATGCCATTTTCTGTCATTTAAGGCTCAGCAACAAGAAGCTCTGGTTTTCTTTAAAAAATTTTTTTAAAAATAAAAATAAAAAGCTAAGACACAGGCCTTGGTAAGGATGTGGTTTTGTACAGCTCAGAAAAGCTGCCTTCATTTTCTGAGAGGTGATAAGAAACACCTTCCTACAGCCCACAACAACGGTGTGCTTATTAGTCAGACAGCCTTTCCTAATTGCATTATTGCCTTGTAGCAGGCCAGGACAAGGCAACATCATTAAGTGAAGTTCCTCCATTTTAGCAGCCCACTGCCTTCACACCTGATTTGGAAGGCAGTGTGAGAAGAGCATGTTCATTTACACATTACCCATGCAGCTTAGATTACCATCCACTCACACACCACAGTAATTTCCCTTTATTTCTTGCATTTTAGGAGTTCTGAGAACAGGTGAAGTTCTGTTACAATGCCAAAGAGTAATTGCATTTCATGATGGCAGAGAGAGTTCAAAGCTCAGGTTGATTCCAGGTGTCAAGTATCAGAAAGCTGGAGATGGTCAGCTCAGGGTTTCCAAGCTTACTGCAAGACTCAGACTGGGCAAACGTTAAGCCAAGTCCAGGGATCTGTCCATAATTAATTTTTTTAATGCATGATAAATTGACTCAAATGGAAAACTACTGTAGAGGAAAATTTGATTAAAATGATGCCAGAGTAACTTTTGCTCTGCTAAGATGTTACAAACTGTGCAAGGCAATTTCTGAAACGGATAATGAGCATTTGAAGAACAGTGGTTAATCACACTTAAGATAACAACCTCAATGAGCCAGCTGTCAGCAAAGTGATGGAATCAGCTTCTATCCTGTGTTTACCTGTAGAAATCTCTGCTGAGAACAAGTAGGATACTCACAGCTATCTCCAGACAGAAAGCTCGTGATAACAGGATTTGAATAGACAGAAGACTGATTTTCATGAAAAGTTAACTAGTCATACTTTTTTTATTTTTATCACATAGCTGAACAGTTTAACTCATGAGGAATGTAAATAAATTCATGTAAAATGTTAAATAAATCTTTTCTGTCTTTTTAACAACTTCTTTTTATCAATTTCTTTTTCTTTCTCTTTTTAATAAATTTTTTTGGGCTGAGGATATGTTCATAAGGACCATTCAAGCAGGAGTCACAGAGAAAACAGATAACCTTTGAATAGAAGTGCTGAAAAGGAACGCAAAGAGAGTTTGGAAACCAAAATTACCACATTTTCCTGAGGGATTTAAGGTATAAAAGTACTTCACATGAGTCTCGTGTGTACCTCCATATTTGTAGTAGAGCTGGTATTACCATTACAATGGTATTGCCATTAAATCACTGGCAAAAAATGCTCTGGCGTGACATCTGAGCCCTCACATGTAAGGCAAAACCCAAAACTGCATGCACAGTGCCTGCAATGGCATAGAAGGCACAAATGGACCTGATTTTTTCCATTCAAAAGATAAAGAAATGATTAGTGTGTTTATTATTTAATATACTGCTTATACACTTTGAATTGATAAAAGCAGCACCAAGCTACTATACAGAGTTTCATTAAAGAAAAAAGAAAAGTACACCCACATTTTCCCCTTTTGTACCAAGATCAAACTTAGGCCTTTACCTCTCCCTAACAAGACTAGGAACAGAATATTTTTGAGACTTGACATCAATCTCTGTTTTGAAATACCAAGTGAGATGCAGAATCCTACACAGTTGACATGGATCCTCTCAGTGCTGTCAGCTATCAGATGGTTTCTATACACCCCTCCTATACTGTCCTTCTCATGCCATCAAAGCCTGTTCAGGCCTCACAAGTGGTCACAGAATCATCAAATGATTGGAAGGGACCTTAAAGATGATCTCATTCCAGCCCCACTGCTGTGGGCGGGGACACAGGTTCCACTAGACCAGGTTGCTCAGAGCCCCATCCAACTCATGGATGATGGCACCTCTACCCTTCTTCTTGCACTTAAGGTTGATTATAGCACTGAAATGCCAAACATAATCCACATTTCTTTTTCTTCTCCTCACCCAGCAGAGTCACATTTGCAAAGATTCCCAGTGACAGAAGAGGCCAACCCTCTCCCATCACCAGGCCATTATGTGTCACTGCCATGCATCAAGTGGCAGTGTCACCCACACACATGGAATAATAACAGCCCAGCAGATGTGAGAGTCATTGCATTCCTGTATTGTGCTGCTGGAAGACACACTAACACAGAGGAGCAGATTTGTAAGGAAATAGTTCTGGCAAAGTTTCTTCAGAGAACTAGATGTGGACCAAAAAGGAATGTGTGGCTTTTTTTTTGTTTGATTTCATTTTGTTTTGCTTTTTAAATACTTGTTTTTCGGGTTTCAGGAGTGTTTGTGACATTTATGATTTGTATTTCAGCTACCATCAATAAATCTGTGCTGGGCTCACAAGTATTTCTAAAAACATCACAGATTTCTCATGAAACTCCTCCCTTTCTGCGAAAGGCAGTGCATTTACCTCTTCTAGACAGTCCCTCTTTGTTGTTACCATAGTTTGTGCCATGCAACTTTCTTCAGCTAAAAGAAAAATATTCTCTTCATCTTTTTCACTCACAAGAACATATTCACAGTTAGGAGAAAATCCATGGATGCCAAAACACAATGGACAGACCTTGCCACTAGCTGTGACTAATAATATGAGATAATAAAAGACATTCACTGTTAGCTTAAGGCTGTGCTTTATTCAGTGTTCCCTAAAACACTTTAAGACTGCCCTGGTAACTTCTAATTAGGAAAGTAAGCCTCATAAAAATGTTCTTTATAGCAACCTATTCAGAGATTTTTATTTCTTAGAATATTGACGTTTTGGGATGACATTTGTCTTTATAGGAGATGTTGGACATTAGAAGAGGCATTTTAATCATGAAACATGAAGTTTAAGTTCATAGTGACACAGTGCCAATCCAGCCCATGATCAACTGTACCTTGAACCTGTGATCCCAAGAAATTCATTTTCTGTCTGTGCCTCATTTTTCTCCTACAGGGAAAAAATATTGAGGGAGTAGTGCTTGCCCACACAATTTGTTGACTGGTCATAAGAAGAGCATGCATTTTTAAGGGATGCATGCCAATCTATATATACATATGTTGTTATCTAAAGCTTTTGCTGCTTTCCTGAGCTCTGCTCGTTCTCTGCTTTGCCTGACTCGTACTGCTCACTCCCACACCACACTTTTGTCCGTGCCTCACATCAGGACAGCACTTAAGAGGGATTCGACTCAGTGATGGGGTAGTAAACCACATGCTGATATCTGTATGCATGTATATATGTATACAAGTCAGGGTATGGCACTCCTGAACCTGTTGCAGCTCTAGACCAGACTTCTCAAAGCTGCAGTGCAAAGCAGTGGCAGATTGAATTAAAGCACCCAACACTCCTGTCTTCCAGACCACTGCTCATTCTCCTGGCTCTATTTTAGCCAGTTAAAATTAATTCTGCAGAACACAAACAAAATTTATTGTGAAACAAGGAAAAGGACTATAAAGATACTCTCTCTGAGTGACAGCAGACTCTGTGGACCCTCTCTGTTTTGGTAGTTTTTACTGTCATAGTGACAAGAAGTTACTTGTAGCCCTTGCACAAAGTATTGGAAACACCAAAACCTTGTCTCCTGCATTAACAGAGACGAATCAACATTATGTCAGCGCTGCTCTTAGTTCCTCTGGGTGAAATGAGTGTGCCAGCAGTGATTCACTCACCATTGCTGAAACAATCTCTCACCCTGCCCATCCCAGCAGGGCTCTAAAACCTGGGTGTGCATTCAAAGTGAGCACACAGCTGCTGCTTCACCCCCATGCAACCATTACATTCCCCTGGGCTTTGTGCAGTGTTCTTTCTAATGAGGTGGGGTACATCAGCCTTTGGTTGGGGTTTCTTCCTGAAATTCAGCCCCTCAGCTGATAGTACCTGTGACACCATTGCCTGTTCTGAGGCAGAGCACAGATATTGCCTCCTGTGGAATTATGCATGTCCTTGTGGCCATGGCAATATGTGGGGAAAAAGTCATGAACAGGACTGCAGGGGCAGTAAAATTAGCTAGGGCCTTGGCAAAAGGTGAGTGCAGCTAATGTGTGGCTCAGCCAAGCATCTCTAGCACCTTGAGACAGTCAGGAGCTGTCCACTGAAGCACAGTCCTGATGCCTCCTGAAAAATTCCCAGAAGATGCTCTAGGATATTACCATGCCTTTATTGCAAAAAAACTTGCAAGGTAAGTCACTGTGTATCACATAAAATATTATCTCTAATAAACCCATGGCAACTTTAATTTTGTCTCCATCTTACAGAATAAGTACCAGCATCTATTAACACCTTCAGAGGAGTTACAGGCACTCTGTGAGCTGGAAACCAGCCAGCAGGACTGTTCTGAGACTGATGATGCCAGGAGGGAAATAACTCAGATGGGCCTTTCTGAGGAGAGTTTCAGTATATATTGTGGCCTGGCTCAGATCCAGGGACCACAGTTCTGCACCAAGGCTGAGCAATGAGACAATTCATCCGTTTGACACTCCAGAGAGATGCGTGTGAGGGTGGAGAGCAACGTTTATATTTTGTAGTTAATGTGTTTCTCCTTCCCATTACTCAACTCTGCAGCAGCAGAGACTTCTTAAACTCTATGTTTGAGAGATTACTCTAAAGTTATGCATTGTTTTTTCCCATAATTGCTGCAAAATTAAGTTCCTTGAGGGATAAAATTGCTTCAGACATCATGTCTTTCTCTGGGTTAATTGTTAATACTGACTTCCATGTTGCTATGACCAGACAACCACGGCATGTGTGGTACCATAGAGGTGACAGCAAGTGAATTCCTTGAAATTCAGACAGTGAATTAGGCTCTGAAGCTGGGGGTCACATTCTGCCAGCTGCCAAGTAGATCTCTGTCTGTAGCTCATCCCATCGCTCTCACATATGGAATTCCTGCCTCGGCTTTTCTGGTGTCACCTGCCCCACTGAGCCCTGAAGGCCAACTAAAAACACTGAAGAAATTCAGAATTAAGACTCTAGAGCATCCTTTCTTCATAATAATAAGTAAGCCCCCAAGGGATGGCATCTTCTGGGAGGAAATCACAGCATATTTTCACCTCCAGGGAAGAGCATTAAAGACAGAATATTGCTCACATATCTCCACTTCTGTAGCACCAAAGGATTCATGAACCCTGAAGTTGCCTCTTTATCCATCAAAGACACACACATGCAGTTCTCACAAATAGTTCTCTGCAAGATCCCATCTTGCTCCGTTAGCTCCATGGAAGCTTATTACTGCTAAAATCTTCATTTAGGCTCCTCATTTACAAGCTGATATTAGATGGTATGAATTGACTTGCTTACCATCCCTTGTCACAGCAAGAGTCAGTGTCCTTTTTCAGGTTAGTCAAAATTCATCCAAGAAAACAAGTTTCCAGTGGAAATCCTTGAAAGTTCACAGTATACAAAAATTATTTCCAAGAAATAATTTTATGAAAAGTAAAACTACTCTTTATAATTTACTAAGAACAAGAAAGGTAAATTTTAAAGCTCAGGAAGGGCCCAGACTGCTAAAAACAAGTCTGGAGAGGAAGTTCTATGTGTTTTCTTCTTAGAAAAATCCAGATACAAGAATTGACATCTTTCAAGACAGGAAAGGGTTTCCACTCTCTCTATCTGTACTTTGAGCCAAATGGAATTCTGAAGGCATGACAGAAAAAGAAAAATTTTATGCAATCTTCAGCAGAAAACATTACTTTCAAGAGACATAAGTTTCTCAACCCACAGTACATAGGAATCTTTTTTCACTTTGCCCAAAATTCACCAGAAGTCTTCCCGTGATCTTCAGCCCATGCATTCTGGACCTCACTTCCAGCCTTAACTTTCCCCACATTTTTTTCTTGGCTTCTGAATTTTGACTGTACAAAAAAACATTAAAGAATGGGAATGAAAGTCCCTTAGTACCCAGAAAAACCTTTTCCCTAATCTGGCTCTTCTGATTCCTTTTATAGATCATATTATTGATAAGAGCAGGAGTCTCCCCTTCCTGGGGATGTACCACGATCAAACTGATTTATTTTCACAGGAAAAATTATGCAGGGAAACACTTTGCTGACCTGGTACATGCTGTACTGTCTGGGAGAGAGCAGGACAATTTTCCAAGCTCATACCTACTGTTCCTCTTTTGACCAGCACTGCCTTGGCAGTGTCAGTTATTACTGTTGAAATTAAAAATCTATTCCCACTTCTAATAAACTAGTATTTCTCTGGAAAATATAGTGCTTTGGAAAACATACAATCATGTTACTTCTTTGCAATATTTCATACAAGGATGGGGGTTTTTTAGGTAGTTTTGCCAGAGCATCAAAATTAAATGCGTCACTGGATGAACACACACTTAAAAGTGGACATTCTGTTGTAAATATATACATTAAAAAATAGAACTATATGTATGTACATGTAAAAACCAGAGGGAGACAGATAAAAAATATAATATTAAAACCTGCAGTTCTGTACTCTGCTCTTGTGGTTTAAGTTAAATAAATTTTATTAAATTGGTTAGACCTAAAGAACACTACTTTCTAAGAGTGATTTTTTTTCAATGCTAATGCAATTATTCCTTTTCCTCTAAGCTAAGTCTTCTGCAGTATTGGAAAAAAAGATGAAACCTGCAAACTCAGTCCCAGCTGCCTAATCTAACACATAATTACAGTGTGTAGATTCCTTTGACAGAGGAGGAAAAAGAAGAACTCCATCAAAAGGAAGCATCTATAGGAAGAAGAGTCAACCTCCACTGACTCATTTCCAGAGTCTTGACAGAGATGCTATTTATAGATTAATGGCAAGTCCCCATCATTCAGCTAAATGCTGCCCCACCAGAACCCTGCCTGTCAGCTTGACAGTCTGGATGTGAATTAGCATTTCTTGCACTTGGAATTTGTTTTTAAACTTCACCTGTTTCAAAGATGTGACGTGGACTCAGCAGAAGGTGGATTCAGGTTCTTCCTCAGCTGTCGATTTACACTTTCTGTGACTCAGTTTATCACATTTTCTCAATGGTATTTGAGATCCTCATTTCAGAGTCAGAACCCACGGCTGCATGGTCCTTTTGGCTACCTCTTCACCAACAGATGGGAAAAAAAAGCAACCCCCAAACCCTCAGGGAAGTCATGAATTACTTGTGAGCAGTGCCATTTGGAAAATGTCACTTTAACAGAGCATAAAGTTCTGCTCTTACATAGCTTATGCTTCTGTGTGTGCTTCAGAGCCAACAGCAACATCAAATGTCTACTTCTGAAAGAGCAATTTATTTCCCTAAACACATTTTTTTCTATAGGCCTAGGCTTTTCATCCATTTTAGGACTAAAAAGCAATATTCAATAGATGCAGAGTCACTTTTTGTTATGCAAATGACATTATTGTCTTTGTCAGCATTAAAATCTCAGCCAAAAAAGGCCACAGGTCAATTCTTAAATCACAGGAAATGATCGATTTTTTTAATTACAACAGCAATGCAATTATACACTTATCTAAGACTCTTATTACTAGATACTTCCTTGTAAAGGAGACAATTGCCTGCAGGCTGAAATTCACAGCTAAACTCCAACTACATTCCTTTCCATCAGATTTGCAAAAGTCTCTGATCTTCACTGAGCAGACAGTACAGGGATCTCTTCTGAAAATTTTGCTACTAACAGATTTCTTTCGCTAAAGGAGTGGTGTGAGGTTTTAGAAGAACCTTCTAATAAAGTTTCCTTAAGCAGCACTTGGAAACCACAGCAGGAAATAAACTAAACTTGCAGCCAAAAGCTTTAATAGAGAGTGTTGACAGATGCAGAGGGATGATGAAAAAGGACACCTGTGAATATTTACAGCTGATGCTGCTAAAAGAACAGCTGATTTATGTAAAGGGCAAGGAAAGAGTTGTGCTAGAATGGTAGCTGGGAATAGGAACGTGGAAGAGGATATTGTTTTTCCTCTGTTTTCTTCCAGTGAATTAGTTATAGTATGAAGATAAATTTTGAAGAAAGAACTCATTTCTGAAATTTTAATAGCTGTCTTCTAGAAGGGGTATTTGATTTTATATTGAGCTTTTCTCTTACTGGGAGTAAGAAGCTCCAGGGCAGGAAAGGAAAATAGGATTCAAAAGCAGAAGTGATGCAACTGATGCTGTCTCGGGATATGTTGCTGCCAGAGGAAAGGGAATCCTGGAGACCCGGCAAAGGTAATGTCTACATCTGACTGTCAGTTTTGGTTTTATATTAGAATTGAATGAATTGAGATTCTTTCTTGCCTCTAAAAGAGGGCACATACTTTGGTTTGACTCTTCATCAGTAACTTTACACTATGCCTCTTGAACCTCCCGCTGGCTTTTGCTAAGGCAGCTCAAAGGAGTTGTCAGATGGTTCTGAAGGTAGCTGCAAACCCTTCTGGTTTCCCTAGCTCCAAATCCCATGGTTGCAACTTGTCTGAAGTGCTCAGATTCCATACTGCAAAATGCTGTATAGATTGTGTGTAGCTTATGCTTTCACCTTCCTGAGGGTTTGGCTAAAGTCCTTGATTTGGCTCTCCTGGACTGACTTTTGTAGGGAAGCACTGATGCTGCTCGGGCACACGTGGGTGCAGGGGGTGCTGGGGTCAGGAGCTGGTTGGAGTTGTTGGAATGTTGGCTGTGCCACCTGCCAGCCTGGCTCCTGCAGCAGCCCCGTGGTTTCTGCTGTGCCTGGTGTGATCTGTGTGGGTGGCTCTGGGTGTGTCTCTCTGGTGGGAGTCACAAGCCGGTCATAGAGGGGTTTGATGCTTCTATGGCTCTAAAACAGCAGAGAGCCCTCAAAAACCTTGGGAAAGTTGTGAGAAAATACAGGCTAAAGGTCCCCAAATTTTACCTGTTCAGGCCAGGAAAAAGGCTGTTCCAGGCTGGCCATTTTAGCCTCCAAACACAGATTTACATACTTATTACTCAAATTCCTTCACAAGAATGCCACCATGGTGTTGATTTTATCCTGATTAACACTGACCTTCCCTTCTGTCCAGAGCCCCAGGAACATAGCCAAAGTGCCATGTACTCCTTAGTTGACCTCAGATCCACTGCATTGACCAGGAGATTTTCAATCTGTGGTACAAAACCTCTCCATAGTCAGGTTCAACTCCTTCTCAAACAAGTAGTTTTCTCTTCCCCTCTTGTTGTGCCCTCACATGACTTATCCAATGTGTGCTACTTGTGATGTATTTGAGGCATTGCATGATGTTCTCTTTCATAAAAGACTGTTTTTCACCCAGAAGCAGACTGGTTATTTTACTGTGAGCATGAAAGGTAGCATAGCCAGAAGGACCATCTTTTTTTGCCCAAAATTTTCAGGACAGTAATCTCAGTTTCATGAGTCCAAGGAAAAATAAAAAAGTGTCCTCCTGACTATACCACCTTTCATGCTCACAGTAAAATAACCAGTCTATTTCTAGGCATATTGCACAGTGTACAGGAGGTGTTTATCATAAAGATAAGGTGGTTGATTTATTTCTTTTATCTTTTGGAAGCCATAGTGCAAACAGGACAGTGGCTAGTCTAAGTGGCTTAAATCTGTTTAAGTGGCATATATATAATTTAATAAGGCACACTTGACAGTAGATGTTCTTGGAGTTAGCCTTCATTCTCTGTGATGTCCTGAGCAATGCCTGGGAGTTAACTTGAGGCTACTGAAAAATTAGCATGCTTGGACAGAGACTGTTTGCTACAAGATGCTCCAAATTGCACATGAATGGAATTTACTTGTCTTTTTTTTTCCCTCCCCTCTGATCACCTGTCACAATTTCTAGTAGCCTAAAAGCTAACACTTTGAGGGTGCTATTTAGTTGGCACTGCTGTCATTAATTGCTAAGTTTAACTGTAGGCCACATCTAACTCTTTGACTGGTGGCTCACTAATTTTGGGGTTTTATTTTCATTTCAGTGTGTTTTATTTCTCCAAGTTGTCTTGCATGTTGCAGTAAATAAAAGTAATGTTGCTAACAAGGTTACCATCCTTACTCATCTCAATCAGGGTAACAACCACCTCCGTCAAGAAGAGAGTCTAGAAACTTCTGTAGTTCACACCCTTCCACAACAAAGTAAATGTTTCTCTTCAGTTTCTTTTTGTCCCTTTCCCTTGTGCTTATTTCTACAAAACTTTTGTACTTGTCCTTGTCTGCTGTGCTTGGCATGGGTACTACGTTGCAAGGTTCCCAGTGTTTGAAGATTTTTAGCTAATGGTTTTCAAGGTTGAATGCCTAAGGCTTAGTTCTTGAATTCAGCAGAGGCAGGTAAATAATTGAGTTGCCTGAGGTTTTCTTGCTGTTAGTCACTGTCCTCCCTAATAGAGGTGAGAAAGTCTGATTCCTCTGAACAAACCAGATTTACCAAAGTCTTTGACTTCTTCATCACTTCAAATCCTAGAGAGATTTGATGCCTGGAAACATATCACAGCCTTCAGCACATTCTATCCAGGGCTTCAATAGTTACATTTAGATAGAAGAACTTGCTTGTTAAAGTGTTTTCAAGTGATACAAAAGCACTCTCAAAATCAGCTGCAATCAGTGGGAGCTGCAGGTTATGCAGCACATGTGGATTTTCAGTTTGCTCGAATATTTCAGAGTGGTGGGGATCTCAAATCTTAGCTTTAGTCACTAAAAATACAGTCTCTGGGCATATTAATCTACTTGAATGAATGATGTTGTCAGCTTCATGGGTCCCTTGTCCCTGTGATCTGGTGGGACACTGAGGGACAGGCATGACATATGTGTCTGATTTACTTGCATCTGGCTTAGATGCTCGTCACGAGGTGTAAAGATAAACTCCTGTGAACTTGAGTAGTGCATTTGTTCTGAGCACTGGAAACTAAAGCAAGAAATAAGACATTAAATGGCTGTTCATAGGGAGAGAAGAGGAGGTGTAAATTTGGGCATGATGACATCATAGAAGTGCAAACAAGACATTATCTATGAAAACTGTTTGAGCAGACAAAGCAGAATCTCTTGCCAGGCTAGCAAGGAAACGTCCAAGCTAATAAAGTTGGATTGTGAGAGTATGAACATGCTGCAGAAAAGCTGCTTATCATGGGAACCAGCCTGGTTTTACACTCAAAGAACTCAGCTGTCTCACTGGTAAACAAAAAGAGTGCAAGTGAGGTTTCAGGTCACCAGAGGCTCTTCAAAATAAATAGAACTCGCTACTTTAGGAACTCACCCTCCTAAAGCCAGATGAGAAGAGGTTTCAGTTTCACCTGAAACCACCTTCTTTGGAAACAATCCAAACTCAAGGTCATTTTGTAGCCATTTTATTGCTAGAGACTGGTTTTCCCATTTCAAAGAGAAGCATGTGGGTTTTTTATTATTTATCATTTCAGTGAACAGATTAGGAGGCTACCCAAGTGAAATAAGTTCACTCTACCTCAGAGGCAGTACCTGGAGCTGGCTTCTTCTGTCCTGTATGACTCCTCCATAAACTCTGCAGTTTCCATAGCAATTGAGGCATTGTAGGTGAATGACCATGTGATGTTATTCCTGGGCTCACAGAAACACTCAGTAGCAGCCACTGTGCCTTTAACCTTGACTCCCCCAGTGGAGCTCTACAGAGTCACTGAAACCTTGTGTCAAAGTACATCATAAATTCCATGCTCATTTTTACTCTCTGCTAATATCATCCACTTCTCCTACTGCTGTGTGCACAAAGCAGAGTGGTCCTTTTCCTAACCTAGACCATCTTGGCAGAGTTTGTTTGCGTTTAAGACTTGCAAGAAATTGTTGAACAGCTATTAATTCACTTGCTTTCATTGTCAATCCACTTATTTCCTCTTTTTCTGTGGGTAGTAAAGCCCAGGGTTGAACTCAGGTCACCTTTACCCAGTGTTTTGGTGTCCAGTGTTACTGTATTTCATCCAGCATGGCCTTTCCTGGAAGCTCCGTGTGCATGAACCAGCCAGGCCTGACCTTGCTCTGCCTGAGACATATGATGAGATCACAGCTGGAAGTGATGTAGCTATGAACATTGTAGTTATGGGAAAGTCTGGGGAGATATTTTTACCAAATAAAAATGGAAAGCTTGCAAAAGCATGACATGAGCAATGTTTTCAGTACTTTGAGTTCCCTTCTCATAATCATGTGGAAACTCTTTAGGCGTCTGGTATCAAGATCTTAGTTAATTTATTTTTCCAGACTGCTCATTCAAAGATCTGTTCTATAAGAGAAGCTAAATGCTGCAGTCCAAGGTCATGGAAAGCAATGATGAAAGAGTCTTGTGGATTCACTTAAGTGTTTCATTTTTAGATGTTGTTTCCTTCTTCTGTAGCCAGAATTCATAACCTTGAATTCAGAATTCAAGAAGAGTAAAGCTGATACAGGAATTGTGTTGACTAACAACCTTTCAGGCTTTTCACTGTAAAAACTTCTGAAATAATTGTAAACACGTGTTAGTATGTGGTGATCAGCAGAGAGGAAAGAAAAGCTGTGGAACCATGTCCAGCTGACTTCTTAGTATATATGTCCCTTTGAAAGAAGGAAGGCATTCTGCAATTTCCCGAAAAGCAGGAGATTTAGTTTGTGCTTCAAAAACCAGAGCAAGTTCAGGGGTCAATGGGCAAAATTAGAGTGTAACTATGAAGACAGCACATGGACTTTATTGAAATCTGCTAGGAGGGGAAACATAAAAAAAAAGTGACTACAGGAATCTCCATGTCATGGGAGATCCATGGGCTGGTGTCCCTCACACTGCAGAAAGGAGCTTAGTATGCTCTAAACCAGATGGAGGTTTAGGGCCTTCCATAGCAATTAAAAATATTATGTTTGCTAGTCAGAACAAGGTAGTTTTTGCAATCACTGAAAAACACCCAGAAAAAGCCCTCTGAGAAACCAACTTGTGCTTTGAATTAAAAGTTTACAATGTGCAGGCTACCTGTAAGTGGAGTGGTGCTGAGGGGCTGTGGAGTCACCCTCTCCTCAGCATTTGGCACAGCTGCCATGTAACCCAGAGCCAAGCCCAGAACTGGAACACTGTACAAGACAAATTAATTCTCAAAAGAAAGGAAAGAAAACTATCCCATTTTAGATGATATATTGGCTGAAGTTGCCAGTTCTCAGACTGAAAAACTGCAAAAAGTAATTGAGGACACAAGAACAGGGTGAACTGAACATTTTCTTCACACACAGCTTTGGCCTTTACCATCAGCTGGCTAGGGAGATCTCAGTCCTGGGTGGTGTGTTGTGTCAAGATTTTCTTTAACAAGAACACGATGATGAATGAAACTCTTGTGAAACATAATTTTATGTACTAGAATTTACATATTGAAAATCATTAAAATCAAAGACACAGAAACATGAGGTAATTATCCCACTGGCAGACAGTGAACATCAATACCTTCAGTACATGCCAAAAGCATCAGAACTTCTGAGATTTTTTTCATAAAAAATTTGGAGACTAATATAGTTTTGCACAACTGTGCACACTAATTTTATTTTTCTTCTGATCAAAAGTAGCTATTGTGTCCTTATTATATTTTTTCATTTTATCAACATACAACTGTGAATACTTTTCATATAAAAAACATCTTTAACTTTTAGCTAAGTCACAACCAGAGACCCACAAAGCATTGTCCTTTTTTTTGTGTCATTCCTGAGAAGGAAATAAAAATCCCAGTTTTGTGTTACAAAGCAGTACTAAAAAGTGGGGGCTCTCCTGATTCTTGAAATATGTATTCTGTACCACTGAATGACACTGGTAAATTTAGTCAAAACCACTGTAGGTCAGAGAGAGGCAGCCTATGATTCAGAAAGGAGATAGAGTTGCTTGAAATATCCTGCTTGCATGTTGTTCCTGGTTGAAGTTTAAATAGCCACCACAAATATCTTTTATTTAAGGGTAGATTTCTGCTACCCTTCTTAAATAAGGTAATTAGCCCATACATCAGCTTTCAGTCTGTCATACATTCATGGGAGCTGGCTCAGCATTCTAGTAGAGCTGCAGTTAGTACATAATGCCTACAGATTAACAGAATGGATATTTAAATGTCCAGCTGCCTGACTAAAATCATTATCTCTGAAGGATCTGGGGAAAGCTCAACATTCACATTGAAATTATGGAGTTATATCTTGTTATTACCCATCACTTGTAAAGCCAGCTGTCTCACAGGTCCTTACTTCAAGCACGTTATCCTGTCTCAGTTTGGAGACTTCTAGTTTCCAATTGGGAAAGGAGGAAGGAAATTTGTGGCTCTTCACATCTGTTAGATCTTGTCTGTCTGCATCTTCATCTTTAGGTGCTCCACCCACGAGGAGCTGATGATGAGGAGCATTTGGGAACAAATTCAGTTTTTTTAACTAACCATTGGGATAGAGCACCAGGCAGTAAAGATTTTAGCAAAACCCAGCAATATTTCATTGCAGTTCTGATTGTGCTTTACAAGTGAAATTAGAGCAGCTTTCCTCATAAGCTACAAAAACAAAACCGGATTCTGTGTTTTTAGGAAGCCTAGTCCTGCTGTTTCAGGAATCTTTTTGGTGTGTGGGGAGCCAGAGTGGGAGAGAAACTGTGTTTATTTATTTGTATGAATCCAGTCACCACATGGCTCATAGCATGGAAGGAGAATCTTCCTCCAATCTCAGGAGGGTTTTTGTTGGCCACAGCTCTATAGGAATGCATCTCTGGCTGCCCCAGTGCTGAGCAGATAATTCCCTTCAGCAGATAAATTCCTTGTAACTCTGACTCCTAAGAGTGTGCTGAAACCACCTTGTCCATTCACAGCCCAGAATATTTCTAAAAATCAAGAGAACCAGTGGATTTATCTTTGGCCCACAAAGTCAATAACGTTATCAAGCCTTCTTCCTCTTTTCACATTGTTTGAGAATATCTTTTTTAATAAATTAGATGTGTTTCTTTTCTCATAAATTGTGCTTATCTTTGGGAAATATCTATAGACTTAAAGGTCTCCATGTGCAACTAACCCACAGCACAGAATTTGGTTATTATTTGGTTGATAAAAGATGCTGATTACTTCAGTGACACTGGAATTAAATATTATTCTTGCAACAAGCTGCATATTATAAAAGATGGCTCTGGATCTTTCTATTGATGCCAAGCTTATGCTACCAGTCTTTACTCTTGGGTACCATGGAGACATAGCATGAGAAAGAAATGGGAACAGTTGGATGCTTCTGGTAATGTTTCTTTAGCAAAATTTTGTCAGGTTATTCTTCTCTTTGGAATATCAAATCACATGTTATCAAGTAACTTGATATTCCCTGAGGCTGCACAAGATTCATAACATCTGGCTGTAGCAGACTTGTATAAAAGAGTTGTTATTTTTCTGAATGTCAGGTGGATTTTTGACTTTTACATTCAAGAGTAGGAGCACTGGTTGTTACTTTCCTGCTGAATCTCAGCAGAAATCACTATTTCTGCGAGACCTTAAAGCAGTTGTTTTCTCACTATCTGTCACACTCATATATTTTCACAGTTAGATACACCTTCTAAACTTTCTCATGTAAGAATGAACTTCAGTAGTTCTGTGTGAGACTGTTGTCAGACAGACATGAAAACTAGGAGAGCTGGTCCCCAGGCTGTAATTCAAACCATCTGGGTTAGGGATTTTCAGTTTTGCCACTGATCCAAGACCTTGCCTCAGGGCAAAAATCAGAAGTTATTTTCTAGGGCTCAGTTTTATTAAGGTCCTGTCTCATGCTTAGAGAGATCTTTTGTGTTTGCTCACATTGAGTTTGAGCCTAGAAAACCATGCCCTATGCAGGAACGGGCTTTACTCATGCCATGGAGATACCACAGGTTTGTTTAAACAAAGGAACGTTCCCCTGTTTGTGCTTGGGTTTGTTGGGTTCTTTTTTGGCCTCCTCTGTTTCCTCAGGTGGTGGCTGGGCTCTTCCCTGTGTGTGAGCACCAGGAAGGTGGGGCTGGTTAGGGTTTCCAAAAGCCTGTCCCACGTGTTCGCACGGATTTGCACTGCCCAGAGTCACAGCCTGCCCAGCACAAGTGCAGACAGTATCTAATTCAAATGAAAATGCCAGTCAACAGTGACCTCTTGTCTCATTCTTGGCTGACACAGAGCCAAGAGCACCTCCAGACAGATGAGAAGAAAGGAAGAGAACTCGGATAGTTTTATCTGTGCCCTCAAATCCTGATGATTCTGTGCTTGCTGTTAGATTTTGTTACCCAATGCCATCTTGGAGGGTGTTACAATGAAGGAGCTGTAATGCCATAGAGTTGATATTTTTATATTACAGGACTATGATGTGGTTCTGCCAGCAGTCCTCTTGGGAGCTCTTTGGCTGCTTTCCCAATTTAGCTGTTACACGGATTATTCATTTAAAGAGACATGAGCACCATGTTCTCAGGAGTGCCTGCTGAGACATTCCCTTGAAGACATGTCTAATGGCTTCACCAGCCTGTGGGTGCACTGGATTTATTATAGAAAATGAAAGGAATAGAGAAGTAGTGGTGTTTGTTCTACTGTGAGAACACAGACTGCACCAGAGCTGCAAAGAAAAGGAAAAAGTAAAGGCTGTTTCAAGTGTTGTCAGGTGTGTTGTGTCTGAAATATCATGGCAGAAAAAGGTGGGATGGCTCAGATTTAACCAAAGGAATAATTCTGACTGGTCATATTTCTAAATAATTTTTTCTTTCAAGGATCTTTGTGGGGGCTTTGTGGTGTTTTGTTTGGGCTCTTTTTCCCCATGTGAAACCACCTGTGTCAGCTGTAGCCACTCCCTCTCTTTGGACACACTGATATCAGACATTACTGATCTGAAGTCTTTGAGAGTTTTTATTAGGCTTTTTCTTCCATGGACCACTGTGCTCAAAAAGTATGTAAGAACTCAGGATCTTCAAACCCTCTGCCTGCCTGCCAGTCAGATTTCCTTTATCAGCTAGCGAGGGAACAAGCAACATAAACCAGTTCTTCATTTAGGCTAAACCCTCAAATAGTAACATCTGTGATTTATTATTTGCACAGCGGTCAGTCTGAACCGGGGTAATAAACATTCTTCACTACAGACCACAGGCAAAAATCCAGGTAATGGCAGAGCTGTCCTCAGGATACATGATTAAACACACTTCACTCTCTTAGGAAAGGGAAAAGATAGTTATGTATGAACAGATTATTACAGTCAGGCTTCACACACACAGAAAGAGATGATTACCCCACTACTGACATCTTCAATCGGTGAAAAACACTTTCTAAAAATCCGCATGGTCATTTTGTTCCCTCTGAAAGATGTTGCAAAGCCATTTTGTCAGATTATGCTCTTAAGAGAGTCCAGACAGGGTAGGACTCTCTCCTGACCAAATGACTACTGCTCAGCAAGATTGTCCCAGGGAGTGTCTGCACAAAGAGCTTGGCTCTCAGTGAGGGCTTTGGCTTGTACCCTCCAGTCTCTCATCTTGAGGCAATCATAGCATAAGAGGAGCAAGCAGCTGGTTCTACATTGTCATCCAGCAGCATGGCTGGAAGTAGTGCTGTGCCAGCCTTGCTCAAAATCCAAAATCCAATGCTAATAAGTGGAAGAGCAGATTTTGGAGACAGCTAGAAAATCAGTATGATGTGGGGAAAAGTGCTTTGATGAGAAAAGTAGGCTCTACACCTTTTCTATTTTTCTCTTTACTCTCTGAGAACTCTAAAGGCCTCCCAAAACACAAGTATTTTCTTTTCTAGGCCTTAGGATGGTGTGTGAATAAACATACCAACATTCAAGTTGCCACAGCACTCCTCAGTGCTGTACTTCCCAGCTTCCTACTCCACAAGATCCCTGAATATCTGATGTGGACCCTTATCTACTGTTCCAGAACTAGAGTTTGGGATTATGTTGTCATATTATTATGGTGTCCAGAGGATTCAGCAGGAGACCAGAGTCACAACATCCTGAGTGAGGTGTAGATTCTGGTTTCAGAGTGAAGAAATTGTTCAGCAGGAGTTGCCTCAACAGGATCTAGGCTAGAAACCAACAGTAAACACATCTCCTGTACTTATCCAAGTGAGAAAAAAGCAAGCAAAAAGTGTTTGTTTAACCATTTCTTAAATGGAGTTTGGGTAGGGAGAGACAAGTTTGTAAAGTGCTAAGTGAAACCACTTCAGTGGGGAGCTGAACTGAGACAATGTAAGAAGCAGTAATTGAATCAGGACAAGGAACCTCTTTCATGCAGTAATTGTTGCCAAGATTATTCTCACTGTAGGTTTTTAGTGTCAAGAAGCTGTTTGAAATCTACTGGCTCTCATAGGTGTTTGTTGTCAGACATAAGTATGAAAGTGTAAACCCATTTCTATTAATGTCCTGGAAGCACTTGCACTCCTCTCTTTTGCAAGGAGACATTGCAAGATGCAGTTTATTATGTTAGGAAAGCATTAAGGGATTTTGATTTTTCTCAGTGCCCCTATTCTGTATGAAGTGTTTATAGAGTACAGAACACTTGGAACCGAATGAGGAAAGCGTAAAACTCAGAACTGTAGATAATTTAAGATTCTGAAAAGGAAATTAAATGATAGAAGTTACTCATTAATATCAAGTCTTTTTAATGACAGTTTAATGAAAATGGGCATGTCTTCAATGTTGCAGAGAGGAAAGCCCTTCAGGCTGTATCTTAATGACTTTCTTAGACTGCATGGGTTTAAAATTTAAGGTTTCAAATAATTCTATGCCATGAACAGGATTTATTCTGATTTTGACAGCTTCCTAAATGCTCTTGAAGTTAAGGCAAGATCTAAAAATCTATCAAGCTTAAACAGTGTATTTTCAGATGTCCTCTGCTGCCTATGCGTTGTGCCATGTTTGTTTCTTCTGTTTATCTCAAGTCTTCCGCAACTTTACATTGTGATTCTTCTTATTGAGGCAAAAAAATAAAATTTGACAATTCCAGAACCGAGGATCCTTTTTGTAGTTCATTGCCTTTGCGCAAAGAGATCATCTTGTAATTCTCCCTGTTGAATAGGAGTTGACCTGAGTGAATGTAAACCATTTAAAATTTTCTTTTAATCCTTTTCCAGCTCCCAGCTAGACAACTTAAAATGTCCTTGTGGTTCTGCTGCAAAACTCTTTATTCTGCCCTAAAGAATTGTTTTTTCTCTAACAGACAAATACTTTTAATAAAATAAAGTCATTTCAGACAAATTGTTCTATAACACTAAGTCATATCAGAAAATCTGAACAATAAATGATATGTCATATTTTTTCCCAGATACACAGATGTTTTTCAGACTCTGTAGCAGGAATATAAAGGAAAAATTGTTTTCCCTTTACAGCTAAAGCAGTAGTCCAATTTGGATGAGGAGAAGAAATTAGTCTAGAATCAAATATCCCTGCAGCCATCTGTCTTGTCAAAGAAAGCACAAATTTCTGCTTTCATGATCACAACAGATCAAAGAGGCTTTTTCCTTCAAACCAAACCCATTTTCAAGTAACACTTAAGCTCTAAATTTTTGTGACATGGTGTTTACAGGTTGAAATACCAAAGTTTCTTTGTACTGCAGCCTTAACTGTTTTCACTTTTTTCCCCAGTCTTGTGTAGTTTTCAGCTGCTTCTTATGCCCATCGTTGAGCACAGCCACTCACCAGTGGAAAAGCTCTGCAGTTCAAGGCTCAGCTGTGGGAAAGGCTCCCTGTGTTAGCTGGAGACAATCCTGATATTTTGGTTGGGAGCTTCTCTTGCTTTACCATCAAATTCCTCGATGATCTGTTTCATTCCTGTGCCCCAAAGGAAAAAATGCTATGGCTGCTATGCCCTCTGTGTCAGAGGGGTTCATCCACTTCTCAGCATCGCCCATCACGCAATCTATAGCCCATGCCTGGTGCTGCCAGGCTGCCTCATGCTCCATCTTCTCTGTTAATCCACTCTGAGGTTCCTCAGTTTTTTCTCTTTGCACAGCTTTTCTTTAAGAAAAAGATTAATGTTTTTTCAGGTGTACATGCACCTTATGTCCTTTCTAGTACTGAGGTAATAAACAGTGCACTAAGACTTCACCATATTCCTTCTCAACTCTGAGAACATCAGCTGTTACTGATTGTGTCACATTCCTTTGTCAGCATCTTTCAGTTTTAGCCCAAATCCCTCAGTCCATCTGACACACAGTTCACAAGGAACCAGCTTCACTGTGGCAAATGGGATCTTCTTTTGACAGATTATTTCATATGACCAACAAGGGCCATCATCCATTAACAAGATAAAAATGTCATTTTCAGAGTTACTGTATAAAAACCGTCGGGACATGCCAACATTCATCAAATATAATTTACAAAATATTCTCCTTGCAGATTAATAAATTGCTTTGTAGCCTGTCAACAATGCTAGCTAACAAAATAACATCAAGTGAGCATTGTGTACAATAAATAAAAATATTTACAAGCATCAGTAGCATTGCAAAAAATAAGCTTGGCTTTCTTTCTTTTGCATGTCTTGGAGAGCAAGGTGTCCTGCTGGTCCCTGAATCAGTGAACATCTGGGCCCTCCAAACATAGAGCTTCCCTATACATGAAGTTCAGTAGCATCAACTTGCAAACTGGCAAGCCTTTTTTCATTACACTTCATCTGCTGGTATATTTCCCTTCTGTTTTGTTTCAAGTTTTGGGGAATTTTTTTTATATCAAAACCTTGATCACGTTATCTAAGGCTAATTTATTCTACATCTTATATTGTTATTTATGATAATTTTAATCAAATATAAAATGTTGTCACCCTTGATTGATTTGTTTGCTATTTGGCAAAGGAATCGATGCAGCCATTAACATTACTGAAAATGTTTGTTCTGGGTTTCCAATAGGAAAGTTTTATGTCATTTAGTATGAGATATTTCCTTGTAATATTGATCTGTCAATCTATCAAAGAGATTTCAAGTTGTAAACAGATCTGACCTTGAGTGTATGTAAAAGTCCATTTATGCAACTCTGGAGGAGTCTCTTGAGAGACTGTGAAATCTCTGTCCTTAAAAATTTACAGAATTCAACCTTAGCCTGAACCACCTGGTCTAACTCTGAAGTTATCTCTGCTTTGAGCAGGAAGTTGGACTAGTGATCTTCCAAGGTTTCTTTCAACCTCTGTTTTTCCCTGTCATTTAATAATACCTATACTTCTTCAGCTCTCAGATCAGTTCATGTTTGTTTCTATCCCATCTGAGCAGGGAGTGTCCTTTAGCAACCTAAGTCATTACTGCTTTTCCATACTCTCTATTTACCTTATATAGCTATTTTCATGTCTTACTTTAACGAGTGTGTTTCCTTTTGGTTTGCCATCCAGTTTCATGGCATAAAGAATCTTAAATTGGTTTATCTTAACTTACTCTATTTCTCTATCAGTGTAAGCCTCTCTTTAGAGTTTAGTGCTGTCCAGAACTCTTTTCCTCAATGTTAGCATCTGTTACCTTAATATCTGATTTTCTGTATGCTGTTACATTGCAAAAACTGTTGTTACATTTTTCACTTTTTTCTCTAAGTTTTAAAGAAAATCCTGGAAGTTTTCTCCTGCAGAGGAAATGAGTGGGAGCAATCTGCCAGCCTCTCCTGGACTCCAGTGGAGTCCACTTACCAGCAGTCCTTTCCCCCTGAATGTCTTCTGCTGATCAGAAGTCTTAAAACTTGAGAACACAAAATACAGAACTACTACTAACTTTCATGACCTTTCCATGCCTTTTCTAGGCACCAGAAAATCATCCAGGACTATCCTATTACAAGTTTGTGGTGACTCAGTATTCCTTTCTATTTGCAGGTTATACTTCCTTTTAGACCATGATTTTTCAATATAATCTACCCTCTGTTATTCTGCTGGCTCATCATTATTGTTCATCTCTCACACTCTGTTGTTGGGGCATTTTTTGCCCTGGTCTCTCTGTTCCTCTATACCAACTTCTTTCTCTTTTCTGTTGTCTCTCACGAACTGAAAATTCAGTTCATGGCAGCAGCATTTGCTTAAATGCGGAAACAATATTACCAGAAAAAGGAGTGGAAAAAAACCACCAGAATCCAAGCCCAAAATATTAATTATTTCTGTTTCTTTAATGAAAACATACACAGTAATGGTGTAGTACACCAAATACAACACAGAACTTAAACCATTTTGAAAACATCTATCTGTACTCCTGACATAACTGGAGCAGAGTGTCCTCAGGGCTAACTGTATATATTGATGCTTTTACTGTCTGTGCCCTGCAAAACTCTGGGTACTTTTAAGCATTTGTAGTTTTCACGGTATGCCCTGACTCCTATGGTTAGTAAATAAATCAGACTTCACTTATGTCCTGTCAAAGATGTGTTGCAAGAATCTGCCACAAAACTGAACCACAATTCCAGCTTTTGGGGTAGCTACAGTCTTGGATTGGACTTCACATTGAAATCTGTACTCTAATTCTAGGGGTCTTGTTCTTTCCTAAACAGTTACAGGATTTATTCTCAGCAGTGAAGCCAAAGCAATCCTTTGCCAGCAAGCAGAGCTCTTTATAAGCAGCCAGGTAGGACCCTACAAACTAGGATGGCCACAGAAGGTACTCTGGTGTGATTTCCTGAGAAGGTAAGTGGCATCACAGTTTTAATTTTGGAATCATGGGAAAATTCCAGATTATATGAGGAGAACTCTGTCTATCCAACCCCGTAACACAGTCAAAAGCTTGTACACATCTTCCTCCCCAATGCTGGTCTCAGAGTATGTCCATCACCAGCTGGATAGTCTCCATCTCCCTCCTGCACCAGAGAACCCTTTGATCTTCAATAAAGCAACTCCAGAGTTTTAAATACATAGGTTTAACATAAATAATAGCATCTATAACCATACATTGTGGATATGCATGTTATATATAACAGCCTTCCAGTACCAAAAGGGGCTGGCTATGAGGGAGCTGGAGAGGAACTTTTCACAAGGGCTTGTAGTGATAGGAAGAGGAGGAATGCCTGTAAGCTGATAGAGGATAAATTGAAATTAGATATTAGGAGAAAATTCTTTATTATGAGGGTGATGGGGCACCAGAACATATTATCCAGACAAGCTGTAGATGCCCCTGCCCTGGAATTGTACAAGGACAGGTTGGATGGGGCTTTGAGCAGCCTGGTTTAGTGGAAGGCATCCCTGCCCCATTTAAAGGGGTTGGAACTAGATATTCTTTCACGTCCCTTCCAACCCCAAAAAGTCTAGCATTGTGGTCATTGACAGGACATCCTCAACAGATGCTTTTGGTGGCTATAGGCAGACTGTTGATTTCCTGAATTCTGTAACAAAACCCCTACAAAAACCTTCACCCTTTAGGAACATTCTCAAACATCTTGCTCTATACTTGTTCATTGAAAGGACTAGAGTTTGTGTGGACAGATGTACCAGCACTGCAAGAAATTGGCAGGAAATCATTGAGAGTTGTATTTTTGATCATACTGGAATTTCCCTCAGGAAATACAGTGAAAATCCCCCTGCTGCTGCTTAGGGAAACTAGGACAAATGAGAGAGAGGTGACCGAGCTGTGGTTATCAATCCAAATGCAAAAGCTGAACGATTCAAATTGCATGAGTCTTAAACTGGTTATGTTATGGCTGTGCTGCCTTAGGAGTTGCTGGCTAATTTAAGTGACTGTTGTGAGGGCGAGATAAAGCAGCAGGTAGTACTGAAGCTGACATCACTGCGCTGCCCAGGACCAAGCTGCCCATCCAACCTCTGCAGCTCTTGGAACAGTGGGGCAGCCGTGGAGCTGCTGCTCTCCAGCTCCCCCATTCTTGGATCTCAGCATTTAGTCCTTGGCTCCAAGCAGTCTGCTTGCCTTAGCTGTGAGGTGGTCAAGGAGCCATGTATCCCAACACATAAAGTCCAAAGTATCCTGTGCTGTGACCTCTCAGAGGCATTTCTCCCTTTTCTGAGATATGCGCTGTGTGTGGTGCATAGTGAATGCTGGCAGTTCAGACTAAACAATCATTTGCAGCCCATCCATTCTCATTCAGGGGTTGAGTCTTCTTGTGCAGCTTACCAGAGCAGGCTATCAAACAAAGTTGTGTTTGAGAGAGGCTGGAAGCCCATGTGTGCCTTCCAGCCACCTTCCAGCTGGCCAGAGACTGAGCAATTCCACAGACAAATGAGATGGGTTAGAATATATTTCCTGCCACTTTGCCTCTGGAAGGGGAAGTAGCTGTTCTGTTACTCCAGAGCTGCATTCCATTCCAGGGGTGAAGGATGGCATGAATGCCCAGTTGGAATTGTGTGGGGCTCTGCAAAGGCTTTTGCATGCTTGTGTAGCCATGTGCCCACACACAGGCAAGCTGCAGCAAATTAAAGCCAGATAAACAAGTTTTATTAACAGTAACTTATGGTCTTAGCTGATCTCTCAGGCTTTTTACCAACATATGCTGTCAATTTCTAAAGTCCCAAAAGTACAAGATCTACAATATCTGGGCTAATGGGCTCATTCACATTCCTTTCCTTCCCTCAGATTCATGCTGCTCAAAGACAATGCCAAGTACTGCTAGGCCAGGAGTTGAATTTCAAGCGGAGCCTAGAAACTTGGTATAAATGCTTCCATCAGTTTTTGCAATCTCTTTGTACATCTCAGTTTCCCATCATGCTTCCAAAAGCAGCTTAATGAAATGTAGAAGATTTTCTTCCTGTGTTTGAAATGCTCTATATTTTGAACTGTCAAAGAATTAGAACGCTGTCCCAACACCTTCAATCAGAAGCAAGCAGAACCTTGTCAAGTTAATGGCTGTGACAAGCACACACTGGAGCAGGATGAAGGTCAATTTATTTGCCCTAGGTTTTTATTTTCTCTTTTGCCTCAGGAAAATAATGTTTTGACCAAGCAGGGAAGGCCTTCCCATATCCCAGCTTTCCTTCCACTGCCTTAGAAAACTCGCTAGCTTTTTTCTCATGTTTTGGATATGGTCACAGTAATTAGAAGAAATGCACTAAGTCTCATCACCACAAATTTCTTTTCTCTTCCCTTCTCTCTAAAAGTCTCAGCACTCAGACTAAAAAGGATTTAATGCTATAAGCCTCAGAAAATAGCTTATTCTGCATAAATTCCATTTTTGGGACAATTGCAAATAAAAATGCAATTTTCTCGAGTTTCAGGTCATAAAAAGAGGCTAAACAGAGAATGTTTCACCTCTTTCATTCCTTAAATATAGAATATATTTTTGGAAACTCTTTAAACATAAGTTACAGGACACCCTGGATGCTCTTCCTATTGAAAACAAAGTAATGGAAGGTTTCCTTCTGACCTTTAAAATCTGCTTGTCTGCAAGAATTATTTAACATCTTTATACTCACTGTCAGTGTCCTCTGAATTGATCTTTCTCCCACAGTTTCTGTGAATTTTCCTTGTGTCCTGGTCTTATGATGTAGGGTTGCTAAATAAGCTGGTTTTATTGGCTAAATCAATACTTTTGAGAGTATCATTCTAACTTCCCTAATAGATGATTTTGTGGATGCTTTTTTCACTCCTTAACCCCAGCTGCAGTCTGTATACAACATTTTGTTGGAATGCTTTTCCTCTACTGAACACAAAAAAATATCCTTCTCTATAAACATAATGGGATTCCTGTGATAATATAAGCAAAAACAATAAGCACCATTGCTGTTTTGAATTGCATGAAATACAACCCACTCTGTTTGGAATGGTGTGAAAATATAAGTGGACTTTGTTTTTTCAACAGAGCACACTGTGCATGAGAACTGCCATGAATTAGGAAAAATATGTACTTAAACTTCAATAAACATCACAAAGTTTCCACTATAGAAGTTTCCTCTTAGGAGCTGCTTTGTAATACTAGGGCATCCATCCTACCATGAAGTTCAAATCCCACTCCTGTAACTGTGTGAGTCTATCTTCATTTGCGAAAACATCTTCACTTATGAAAACTGCTGCTGCGGAAAGCCCTGAAATGCTGTTGTAAAATTCACATGCTCAGCTGAAACCACAGAACATTTTTTCTTCTGTTTTGTGGGAAGCCATGCCTTACAATGGTTTTTCATATTGTCACACAGGCAGACCCCTTTCCATTTCAATCAGATGGCAATATCCTTAGAGCATTTTTTCTTTTTTCATTTGAGTGCAACATTAAGTGTTTAAGGAGTCAGCCATACCCACAGCTTGCAGAAAGAAACAACAAAGATGGGTTTATTATTTCTGTCACAATAGGGCACAACTGTGATGCTGGGACTCTAATATTGTAGACACTGGACAAATAAGCTTGAAAAAGAGAATTGTTAATGACCAATACTAGCAGTGTGGGAGGTGATGACAAACATAGGGAAATGGTTAAAGGGAAGCTAAATAAAAGCTTTAAAAAATGTGTAAGACATATGAAATACAAACAGAGCCTCATAGTGGTGTGGGGAGCTGAGCTCTCCCTGAAATCTGCATGTTTTTTGTACAGGTAGGCTGTATTTAATTTCATAGGAAGGTCTGTGCTAGGTCAGATGTCTACTAGGCACATGACAGAAAAGTGAAGTAAAAAATTATAGCCTCAGTGATGAATGGACTTCTATGAAGTACACATTTCAGGAAATTGTTTTACTTTATAATATTGCTTAAGTGGAAAAGCAAGTTAAATTTATTGCATTCCATGACTCATCCTCTTCTGAAAGAATGCAGTCAGACTTGTAATGCACTCAAACATGACACTAAAAATATCCCATTGCCATCCATAGTTTGTCATACTGAAGTATTTCTTGAGAGGTTTTCAAAACCAGGATTTACATTTTCCAGTTCAGTTCATCAAATAAGTAGACCCTGACTACTTTCCAAACAGCTGCACTGAGGTCTTTAGAATTAATTCTTAAAACCTTAAGCAACCAACATTCCCGCTAATTGGATTTTAATTGTTTTCTGTGCAACATATTTAACCTGATGCTTTTGCTTTATAGAAAAACAGCATGAGGATGGAGCATATTAATTTAGATATACAGCTGTAGAAGCAACACATCAGTGCTTCCTGTAGTGGTAAATGTCTGTATTGTAGAATTTGCACCCAAAACCATTTGAGGTAGTGATGTGCTTTATGTGTTTCCCTACCCCATTCTGTCTTTCCCCAGTAACTCTGCAATAATGTCGTTGTCTATGAGGTTTGAAGAATTATAGTTTTCTTAAAGTTACAGAATTTCTGCTGGATTTGTGGAAAGAACAGAAGGTGAGAATAGAAAGGTTTTAACCACCTGCTTACTCTTTACTAAATACAATTAAGTCCACCAAGGCGATCATTTGGGACACAGGTCAAAATCTGAATTCTATTGCTCACTGTGTTCTTTTAAACTGTGATGGACACAGGTTTCTTAAGGTCTTGTCTTATGGAAACTTTTTCCATTCTGGTTTTTGTTAAAGAAATGCCCAGTTACTGAAAACATTTTGCTAAGGCCTTCATAGTCTGTGTCTCTAAATGTTAGATGATCCATGGCATTTTCTCTTATCCGAGTCAGTACACTTCTGCTGAGAAAGCCTGGATAGTTAAAATCCAGGTCTGTTCTGTTGTGTGGATTGCTTTGTGTCTGAGCAGTCCAGATCCTCTGACATCCCTTCTCTGAGCTAGGATCACTGAAGGAGAAGAAGTCTAAAAGCCTGAACCTAAAAGGAATCAGTTGGTCTAGATATTTTGGGGCTGGGTTTAAGAAATAATTCTGATCTGGATGCTGGATAACAAGATGTTTGGATTATGTTTATTTAAAAGAGCAACTTAATTGTTATTTCTGAGGGTCCCATTTTATTTTGTTTTACATTCCAGCATTATTTTTCCCTTCAGAACAGTCACCATCATTGCTCTCCAGGGGTTAAAATAAATCAGACCTTTCAGGGAAGTATAAAATACTATTGCTTGATCACTTCTGGGAAAAGTCTAAATGTGTCCTTAACCCAGATTCTATTTGCACAAAAACATTAATTTCTGCTTATGGTGTTTTGCAAACAGGAAGTACAGGGCCTGTTTATGGTTTTGTTGTGTATTTTACAGTCATTATTGCTAATATAGAAGAAGCCAAAGACCCGATAAGGACTCCTTTTTGCTACCATGTTTGGTCAAATGATAGTTCTATGTATACTACATGTGAACATTACAAACTTATTTTTAGATGACCAGTGAGACCTATGTAGTTTAAAATTAGCCAGGCATCAGGACTATAATGTATTTTTAAAGGACAAAGCACAGCTGCAGGAAGGGCAAACACAAACCAGGAAAACCAAATTTTCTAAATATGTCATCAAGGTCATAAAAACGAATGTACTGAATAAGAAAAATTATTCAGACTTAAGTATGGGTGTCAACAAGTTCACTGCCTGCTCTGTATTCAGAGTGGTACTGATAGGAAAAGAAAGGCATTTGGCAGCAATGTTAGCTGGTCGCAGTTTTGTTTGGCAGAGAGGAAAGCAGGAATTAAAAAGGAACAGTGTCAAGGACAGGTCCAGAAGAGAGCCAGACACTTGTAGGAGAGTTGTGCAGTTCTGGAAGGTCCAGCAGAGGAGACTGGTCTGGTTCTGCATCTCTGATGAATGCACAGCTGATAACATAGAAGCACAGAAGCAGGCTGGAAAAGCCTTTCAGATAGAGTCCAACCTATGGCCAACCATCAACCTGACCAGGGAACAGAGTGCCATATCTAGTCCTCCCTTAAATACTTCTGAGTATTTAATTCCACTGCTTCCTTGGGCAGCCCATTCTATTGTCTAATTATCCTTTCTGAAGAATTCCTTCCTAATGTCCAACCTAAACCTTCCCTGGCATGACTGAAGACCTTTCCTCCTGTCCCTGGCTGTCCAGGAAAAGAGTCTGACCCCACCTTGCTTACAGGCTTCTTCCTGAGAGCTGCAGAGAGCAGTAACATCAACCCTCAGCCTCCTTTTCTCTAGGCTAAACCACTCCAGCTCCCTCAGCTGCTCCTCACAGGACTTGTGCTCCAGACTTTTCATCAGCCTCTTTGCCCTGGCTGGATTTGCTCAAGCACCTTGATGTCCTTCCTAAATTAAGGGCCCCAGAACTGAACCCAGATTTGAGACATGGCACCTGAGTCACAGAGTCATGACCTAGTGAACAAGATATCACATGAGTTTTAATTATTTCTTCTGAGATATGGAAAGGGCAAAAAGAAATAGGCTTTTTAAAGACATTCCACAAGGTCATCTTCATTCTTGTTCTTTGTGAAATGTAAGGGTTGTTAGTTGTAAGAGAATTTGTTTCTTGTTGGAAATTACTTCTTTAATTTCAACCCTGAGATTTGTGAAGTTATTGGAGGGGAAATGGGGGCACATGCAAAGGCACAACTCTAGAGTAATTCAGTTTGGGGCTTTTTAGAGGAACAAATGAGATCTTACTGAAACATTCATCAGAAATCTAGCCAAGCTACTAAAAGGAATGAAACAGGTGATAATCTGAAAAGCAGTATAGGAAAGATGTCAAAAGTAATAGGATACTGAATAGAATTGAGAAAAGCAGGACTGTTTTCTGACATAAAGTTATCACTCTCAAAGGTAATTTTCATGATAAACCTATATCCAACAAAAGGAAATCCATCCTAAAACAGACCATAAACTGCCAGAATGTTGATGACCAAAAGAAGGACTTTTTTTCTCAGAAACATTGGATGCTGAGGTATTTCCATCCACATTTTTTTCTTGTATTAAAACTATGAGTACTGGTTTTTTAGGTTGTAAGGAGGAATGAAGCGACCTTTGAGAAAAGTAAAGTTTTCACTTCCAAGCTGCAGATTCTCATGTAGCCCATGAAGCTGAACAAGTGTCTTCTGAGTGATGACCACTCATAGCCAAGTTCATTGTGCTTCTTGACTACAGAAATTACTTGTAAGATCTACAGACAGTTTTAGTGAGAGAATCTAGCCCAAACCAAATTGGAGGAAGGAAACGACAGGCAGGCTGGAGTTCTTTGCAAATGGCTCACATGGAGGAGGGAAACTCATTTGTACAGCATAAGAGAGCATGTGTTGCTCTTCAGGTCTAACAGGGTGGTGATTTTCATAGACTCTAATTCGTCATGGCTATGAAAGAGTTTTCAATACTAAGTGATTCTTTTGGTGTTGCCTGAGTGTCTAAGTGTCTTTTATCTGTCTCTTGGGAATAATATATTTTTGATAAACACGCTTCCCTGGAAGCAACATCAGTAGTTGCACTTGTAATGCAAAGCAAATACCAACTTTAATTAAAAGCCCAATTCCTCCATGCCTTTATTTGACAGTCCACAGCAGTGGTTGCAGTTGCAGTTGTCATGTTCATTACTAATCTGTAAAATGAGGACTCACAAGATAAATGAGAGTAAAATACTCATAGGGTACATGTAATTAGCACATGACTTATTATAAATTTTGATTATCTCCTTGATAATTAATCTGGCTTGCATTTGATGTTTGGAGGCAGTCTGGATAGAAGATATTTCAGTAAGTAAGAATGAATTCTTCTGGGGCATGGAAAAACACAGTGAGAAATGTAGAAGAAAAAATTCATAGGTCTGAAAAAAATGTTTTTTCATAGTTGCAAACTGAGGCCCTAGCTAAGGCTAGAATTTTTTTCTAAGGGCTGGAAATTTTTTATCTCAGGTTCACACAGAAAGGACAGTAATGAGCATCTTGGCTTGTTAAGGATCCAAAAGATGTGCAAAAGAGCACTTCTGGTGGGTTTATTTGCCTTCAGAAGAAAATGGTTGCACAGAGACAGGGTTGTTAGGAGAAGGAAAGTGCCATAGTAAGGGTTTGGGTCTTATTTCCAAGGCCCAGAGAAGGAACAGGACCTAGACCCACGTGTGTATGGATTTAGTTGTGCTGTTGAAAAGGATCTCAGGGAGCCAGAGCCATGGGAGGCCTGGTATCACCTGTCTATACATCAACAAAACAAAGCATTGAGAGCAAAGCTCAATATTAACATACCTCCATGGCCCTAAGCCTGGACTTTTGATAGCCCTGGATTTCTCCCAAGAAGAAGGAAATCCTCCTTTTTATTTCCAAATGCTTACAATGTGTCTAGCAAATATCCAAACCTTACCCCACACTGCAGTAAAACTCTCAGCATCTCTGCTTTGTGATATTCATCAGTTATTCCTATTCCATTTATTCTGTACAATATATTTTAATGTGTGGTTTGCAGTGCAATGCTGAGATAGAAGAAGCTTGCCTACATTTTTCTTTTCCCTCAGGGACTAGATTAACATATCTAGTTATATATATCCCTGTTATGGTTTATTTACTGTAATTGCTGTGTAAATGTGTGGCCCACAATGAGGGCTTATCTTGGGCTCTCTTGTAGAAAACTAGACTTCTAATGACCTATGTCTCCCCTTTTACAGGCATGGAGACAAAATGTCATCTTCTTCAGTATTTCACTGGTAAATTTGCAGTCTGCCTCAGTTATCAGTGTACCAACAACACACCATAAGTTCCATTGAAACTGCACAGAAAGATTAATGCAAGAGTTTGCACATTGTTGCATTACTGAAGATTTTACACCCGGGGAGAGAGAAATGCTCAGATTTGATTAAAATTCTATTACCTGCTATTGCCACATCAAACTGTTGGCACAGCCACATTGCTGAAAAAATGCTAATGCTTTGTCTGTACCACATGTGGTGTAAGTCAGGGTGACAGAACACCTCTGCTAACTTGAAATTTTTGCTTTACCTCTTTGTAAAGAAGCAGGGAAGACCTTTTGGCTTGATGTCAGACTTGAAGTCATGTCTCTATATCTGACTGCTGCAAAAGCACCTGATGGATCTGTTGGCCAGCCAATAGATTAATTCAATAAAGCATAAATAAGCTCACCCAACAAAATACTACTCTGCCTCTCATCAGAGCAGTTCATGTGCATAATGCACTCATATTGGAGTGAATTCTCTTCAGTACTTCTGGGGAAAAACAACTTTTCAGGGCAACAGAGGCTTTGCAGCAAGTACAATATTTAAATTATTCTGCTCCAGCCCTGAGAGGATGATGGTTTTATACACAAAGCAGCCAAGGAGAGCCAGGAGGATTCATCTCCCTGCTCTTCCACACAATGCCTCTCGTCCCTTGTTTGGGGAAGTCATGCAGCTCTCCATACTGTGAGTAGGACTGGAGTACAGAAGTCCAGAAAAACTTCCACAAGTATCAAATAGGGACCCCATTAACAAGAACCAGTGTTAAAAGGAATTCCTGAAATGAGCCATGAGATAGGCTTGGGGTTTCTTCTCCTGGGCTTGTACCATCAGGCTGGTAACCTGACACTTAATGCTAGAAGTATAGATTTATTTTTCTTTAAGTTTATACCAACTGTTTCACTCCACAAGGAAAAATCCATTGGAACTGTTGGTGTTAGTGAAAATCACATCAAAATGAGAGATAGATTTGGCTTTTTAGTAATTAGTTAACAGGTTTTTTTCTTTAAAAATTATTATTTGTACTCCAGCTTGGGTTGCAACTGTGTTTTGCCTTATTGCTTTCCTTGTTACTTTCCCCAAGCAGTAAAAAGGAGCAGAATGTATGGTTGAGAGAGAATTGCTGTTCCTTGGAACCATTTGTAATTTCAAAAATTTAAGCTAAGTTTGAAAATCCAGGCTTATAGTGCAAGTTACTGGTTCTGATATCTGAAGAAGTACAGAGGCTTTGTATGCTTTCAAATATACAGAGCAACAGACAGGTTAGAAAACATGAAGGGAGAGAAGAAGAGCAAGAGAAAAATCACAGGAAAAGTAATTTTTTCAGTCTGGTCATCTAAAATAATTTTCTTTTTAATATTCTAAACAAAGTGAGCATTTCTTCCATCTCTTCCACCCTGACCCATTCTGTAATTTGGAGTGGAGGAAAGTGAAAAAAAGCCACATGACTGTTATCAAGAGTGACTGCTCCCCAGTAAGTGCCATGCCATGTTACCAGCTCCCACAAACTGATGCTTTTCCAAGGATCTGGGTCACACTTTTTCACACCAGTGGAATAATTGGCACAGTAGTCACCTGTATTCTCTCTTCTGCTAAGTCCACTTTAGTTTTTTAAAACTGGTTATAGATAATGAATTGAGCTCAACATTACTTCTCAGTACTAATTTCTTTGTTATAATCTGATAATCCAGAAACAATTCCACTGCAAGCATCAAGCATTGTGTTGAAGAAATTGTCCTTCTGTTCCTCTAGGGAGAGCCGGTGAGGCTATGTTCTCACACATTTCTCTTTACAGCTGTAAGGGACATAAAAAGCCAGGTTTGATAAAGAGATTTATTGTATACTCCATAGCAGTTCATCTTGGTAGCTGAAAATGCCAGGACACTGTATGAATCATTTCATGGTACAAGTTGCTTTATACTTCAAAGGGTACTCACGTCAAATTCTGTCTTGGCGTGTGTCTGGCAGTGCAGAAAACTCTCCTCCCCAGGCGATGTGAGAACAGATCGGGTTGATGGCAACACCACACACACAGCAAAATAACATTAATTCATTATAGCACACAAAGGACATGAGCCTGTGCAGTGAGAGGTGCTGCCTCAGGGAAAGCTCTGTAAGAACAGAAGGCTCGTGGTTCAGCAGTCAAAGTAGGACAGGAATGGAAGTTTGGGTTAGACAGCAAGGGGATGGGATTTATCCATATGCTCCTCCCTGGCATCTGATCTGCTCTGGACACTGCCACCCCGCACTCTGTCACAGGGGCCATGGCAACCCATGAGACTTCTCTGGGAGCTCGAGGCCTCATGCAGCAAACTAGAAACCATCTGCTACAAATTTGCTGTTATTATTACCAATTACTGTCACCAGTTACCATAAGGTTAAGGCAATATTATATTAATGATAAGGAAACAAAATAGGGAAAGCACTTTGGAGAAGTCCTTCCTCTGGTATTCAACCTGCACTCATTCGCACTTGCCTCTGTGCAATTGCTCTAAAATCTTTTGTGAAACTTATTCTCTGAATTTTGTTGCATTAGGCAAATTCCCTCCTTACCAAAGTGTCCCCTTGTAAGTGATCTTTCAGAAGATTTAAATTATGAGTCAGAAATTGAATCATAGGAAAATATTTTTCTCATTCATTGCATGTGATCATCACCTTCATCAGCTTCATACTGCCACATAAAAAGTCATCATGTCTCATCTGTCTTTGTTTACTCATTTTCACTAGGCTTATAAATATGATATTTTTAATCCATAATTTCAGGTGCCTACACTCTCTGGCAAAAGTTCCTCAGATTCTCATGATTCCCAAATCGTGTTTGGATATCTCAATACAGCAGGTAACTGCAAAACCAAACACCTTCATGCCCCGTGCAAGAATATGTAAAATCCTTTGCCTTCCCTACATTTCAGGTCTTAGCATGAAAATTAACACCAGGAAAATTTCTGAAAGAAAATCCCTTTTCTTTCTAGTGGTAGGGAAGCTGTAGTATATTCTATGACCTGTCAGATTCTTTTCATTACAACACTTCTCACTAAAAAAAAAATTTGTTTGCTCATTTCAAGTGGCAAAGCAGATCATGTCCAGTGGCTGTGGAAAACAGTCATGATGGACTAGGACAGTGTGTGAGGACTGTGTTCTGTCGCTCAGAACAAATGTTCTCTCTCCATTCCTGTCCTGCTCCTCAGCCAGCCCATTCACCACTCTGCTATCAATGGTTGCTCAAGACAGAGATTCTCATTTACTATAGTAAATGAGCCAATAAATCTAACATGTCATAATCCCAAAGCCAGGCAAAAACCATGCAGCTGAATTTTCCAGCAGACTACATCAGCATAGCCAGGGTAAACCCTCTGCTCAGTTTTAATTAGGATCAACTGAGGACATGACCTGCTTATTCTAGCTTGTAACACCAAGTTTGTATCGTGGAATTTCCATGGATTTAATTTTGATATGTTGATAGATTAGAAGAGTTGGTCATAAATCATGTTGAAACTGGGATCTCTTTACAATGACACCTTTTTTTTCTATCTATGAATATCAAATGGGAGCCTATGTGTCTCCTGTATTGATGCATCCTGCTTTTGGAGACAAATCTAAGGATCATTTCCAGGCAGGGGACAATCCACTCTTCAGCCTGGACCAGATTTAAGTTAACTAAGGGGGAGAGGGGAAAGAGGAGGGTATCTGTCTTGATAATCAACTTTCTTGCTTTAAATAAACAGGAAAATATAATATTTTCTTTAGATACGGGCAGATCTAACCACCATACACTTGGCCAATATATTGTCCCAGTGACTTGGAAATAGTGTCCCAAGACATTCATCACCCTCTGCTTGCATCTCTGCCTGAGGGTAAGAAAAGCACAGCACCAGGCATCACAGCTGGGCAAAGGACTCCACAGATTCTTTCTGCCTACTTATAATCAAACTCCAATTGATACAGCCAGGAGATTCTTGGACTGAATATAACAAAGATTGTAATATTTTCTCAGTGCAGGGAAAATAATTTCGTTCAAAGACTTCCTTCTCTTTAAGGTTGCAGAATCTTTATCCTGTCCTTCTTACGATTCGGATACTGCAAGTTTTTCCATCCTGCAACTACATTGTCAGCATATCCAAGTATGCTGGCAATTTCTTCCCAAGCCTTTGCTATAGCTATTTCTTGCCTTCAAGCCAGCCACTGTATGCAATCAAGCTGCATTGAGAATGAAAGGTATTTTTAAAGATGGAGAACCTAAAAATCTATTGAAAGACTCTACTAATCTCCTCCGCAGTTGTGCTACAGCTGTGCAATAATTTTCTGGACTCATGCTTGAGGAAGCATTTTCTGTAATAATTTCCTGGACAATGCTTGTGGAAGCATTTTGTGGCCGTATTATGCAGTCCAGTAGTTGCAAGTCTTGAGTTGTCATTTACTTGTAGATGATAGATCATCTCCATTTTCTCAGGCCTAAGTGATTCTATTAATACCATTACACTTTTGATGTTTCTGAAGTAAGGCTGCCTGTCACAGTATCTGCACATCCCATGAAAAGAAAAAAAAATACTACATGCTTTTCCCTCTTTTTTCATTGATGTAATTGTTTTGGGTTTTTTTTCCTAATTCCCTGAAGGGAGAATTGTGAGAAATGAGATGACAAGAACTGTAGAAGGTCCAGCACCTCACCACTCACTCCAGCCAGCATCCTACAGATGAGTTTGGTAGCAGAAACCTAGGGCGGGAGCAGAAAGGATATTCACAGGGATACCTTTCCTCTCTTAAACTGTTTCAGCTTCTGCTGGAGACTTTGAGATGTTGTTTTGGAAGACACATTAGTCTGGTTGGGTTTGATAGCTGAAGACAGTTCCTTCTCTGAGCTGTTCAAAGCCCTTTTAAACCAATCTCTCCATCATGGTGCTAATGGCTTGGTTTTTCCATACGCTCTCACTCATTAGCGTTGAATTCAGCCTCTTTTTCAGACCATTTAGAAATACATTGACAGGCACAGATGTAGCACGACTCCCCTGATGGCCTCTCCAGGAGAAAGCAGCCCATTTATTCCTTCATTTGGTTTCTTATCTTTTGACAGTTAATTCAAGAGAGGACATCCACATTCATTCCATGACAGCTTAGTTATTGTACAGGTCCTTGGAGATGTCTCATCAAAAAGTTTTTTTAACTGAACTACACTATTTCACCTGGGTCACAGTTACACAGTTACAGCTGTACTTATTGGCTCCTCTGTGAGATTTGCTTTAAAAAGCTGTTTTAATCCTTTCTCATATACCTAATTTACCCATGTCTCTATAATTCTATTATTTTTGTATTTCCTCTTACAAACAGTGAATACCCATTTATAGCTTTCCTAGGACAAAAGCACAGTTTTGGGTTATTTTTTTTAGTGACTTAAAAAAATTCTTCTTACTGTATCTTGATTGTTTTACAAATTGTCTCAGAAAACAACACATGTAGAAATTCTAAGTTTGAAAATGTTTTTAATATCAAAAAACCTAGTTCAGTAATGGGAAAGAATTGTCATATTTGCCACACTTAGAGAAGGGACATAGGGTAGGATTTGGAAAATTAGGTATATTGATATCTTTAAGTATGACTAACAGTGAGAACCCCACCTCTCCAGTTTCATCAATATTTACTGAGGTGAAAGTCAAATAGTTAAGAGAAGGGAAATAAGGAAGTATGGAAGAAGGAAGAAGCTCTTTGTGTTTTTCTCCTTAGGAGCATTGCTCCTGGCCTATCTTGTGTCCCTACATAGGAAATTCCCATTACTTTAGACAATGGGAGTGGCTACTAGAAACAGAAAAAACATGTAAGGTTGTAGAAAGTGAAACAGGATGTTGTGATGTCCTTGAAATGTCAAATATTCCAGACTCTGGAAACTGTTCAGAAACATCTCTAGTGGGAAAGCAAACAGAAACTTGATTCCTTTCTCTAAATTCTGTGCTCTGAGCAAGTGGAGCAAGAGACACCCTGAAACTGAGGCACTGCAGGGAGCTGTGCGAGAGATCCCGAACACCGCAGTGCCCAGAGCCTTGCACACACTGGTGCTTTGCAGGGTCACTCTGGGGTGACAAATGCTTCATTTTCATGATTTGTATTGTAAACTATAAAAGACCAAAACAGGTTTAGGTGAGGGAAATTTGAACTTCAATATTGCTCTGCTTCAGAACATCTTTTGCTCTTTTTTTGTCCCTCTCGTTCTCCTCTCTCTAACCGCTGCTGTTTTTTCTGTCAGCCACAGCCTGAGTGTCTCATTTTGACTATTCCCTGAAGCTAAAATGCAAGCCCTGCTGTCCTGTCTCTGTCCAATTCCCAGCCTTGCTGATTTATTTTATTGTATTTTTTTCTCAAACCTGTACAAATAATTGATGCTCCATCCATGTATTCCTTCAAGTCAATCTTAGTGCCCTTCAATCTCTCCACTCATGAATGCCACAAATAACTTCTCTTCATTTACTATATTTTTGCTGCTTTTAACCCTCAAGGACTCTCTGGTCTCTTCCTCCCTCTTACTGTTGTAATTATATTTTTCTAGTCCATCAATTACACTACTTTCAATGAATTGTCAAAGTTTGCTGTACCAACAAACACCAACTGCTTCTTCCCTGTATCCTTTATAAATCCTATAAAATCCACTCTGAACAGACACACAGAAATCCCTGAAAACACTGTAAATCATAAGGTAGGAAGCTTGGAATAGTCAATAGTAGTGGAATTTAAAAATATTCATTAAATTATCCATTATAATGATAGAGTCGGGGGAATGTGGGTAGGAAAAGACAAACAGTTGAGAATAAAGACAGAGACTGATTTAACAGGATGTGAATGAGGTAATGAATGTCAGATTTTACCTCCTTTCCCTAGAAGTCATGCTGTCAGATAACAGCTCTCTGTAATCTACCTAACTGATTTGTGCTCTGTTCCTTCTTGTCCCCACATTCCCTGCAGTTCATGCAGGATGCAGACCTGGGTGATCCATGAACACAAACCCAGGGTTGAAACTATCAGGAAAATGTTTCTTGTGGTTGGAAGATGTAGTTTGAAAATTCTTAGTGCAAACATATGTTTCATCCACAACTGTAACTTCCCATGAGAAGGGAAATCTGGATGGAGATTGATCCAAGAGTCATTTTGTCTAATGGGCTCTGGGTCAAGCCTTCAGATGTTCACTGTGGTTACACTGGTTCTTTTCCTTAGGGCTAAAATTGTTAAGATATTGAATCATGATGATCATCTCCTAGGACTCCATTCAGTCTTGAGGAACTTGGACCTTCAGAGACCTTAAACACAGGCACCACAACTCCCAAAAAAGATTGCTACACAAAAAGAACATTCTCTTAAATCTGCAAGGACTTTTTTCCTTAGAGGAGGCAACAGTGATAAAATCAATATTAATTTTGCATTGCTCAACTCCATTCTCTGGAGAAATGTCCCAGTGTATTCCAGCGTGAAGCCATTTTCATTTTATCATGTTTTAATATCTGTCAGAAAGTTGTAAAAAAAAAACAACACTACATTTCTAGTTAGGAAAAGAGAGTTAGTAACCCACAGCAACTTAACAGCAACTACTCCACCTAGCACATTAAATGAAATGAGACATTCTAATCATCTCAATATTATCCTGGCTTTTCTGCTCTCTGAGAGAAGATGCTTAAACAATTCCTAAAAATAGTGCCACAGGAACATTTTGGAATCTGTGTATAGAAATTTCAAACACTTGCACCCTGATCCCACAGTAAAATGAGATTTACCCAGCCCCTCTTCTGCCTCTGAGCTCTGCAAAAAGACACTTGGCTGCATGGGCCAGACTGCAGCACTGCTCTCAAGCCATTCAACCAGTGCAGAGCAGCTCTGGTTTGAGTCTTCCTCTCCTTCCCAGCACTGCTTAGCGCACAGAAAAGCATCTGCCCTGATTCTCTCTGCTGGCCACTGACAAACACACCCTGGGGCAGTGCAGCATCTGCTCCACACTTCTTCACTTTCTCACTGGGAAACAGGGCTGACTCAGCAGCAAACTTTATTATTAGGATTATTATGGCTGGAATTTACCAAGTCTGGCAAAACCCTAGTAAAATAACACACAGCTGGGCTGCTTTTGTATATCTGGTATTAAATGAAAATGAGTTGGTTTATCCCTTTTAATTGAATGCCAACCTTCCATAGTAGACACTGCAAACACCTGTATTAACCACTTTCTCTTGTTTACATTGGCAACAGAACTTTGAGGGATGCTGAACAGGTCAGAGATTAATACAATGCAGCCTGGAAATAAGACAGGTTTTTCAAGGTGATTTTTCAAAGATCACTGATTCCATTTCACTCCCACACCCTGCCATACCACAATGAAGTTACTAAAGACACTCAGGTCCAAGAAAGAGACATTATTTTATTCAAATAAAGAAGTATCTATAGTTCTCCTGCAACATTCTCCCTCTATAGTCCCAGGTATATCTGCTAATAATAAAGTCTACAAAGCAAGTATCAGGGTTTGAAAGAGAAATTACAAAAAAGGGAATGAAAGGAATGGAACCTTCGATGGTTACTTGCTCCCAGAGTGATTTGCATTTGTTTTCAGTGCAGAAAACAGTAAGTAAAATCCAGTAAAGTCACAAAATACATTGTAACCCCTGTGTCTAGTTTCCATGGAGAATATTAAGATTTAGCTTTGGGGCTTTTTCAGCTTCCTAGCACTAGATGTTTCCATCACTGTCTTCTCTTTTTGAGGCTGGATTTTGTTTTGTTCTAGATGACCTTTAATTTCTAAGCAATTCCCCCAATAACAATCATAGTTATTGCAAAATCCTCGTTTGACAGGTAGTACAAAGCAAAGCTGGGCACGTGCAGATCAGCACACTGACCAGCACACTGAACACTGTTGAAACTTTAATCTCAGCAACTCTCAAAAGCTTTAGTTAATATACAGTTGCTATGTGACCACAGTTTTCAGACTCCCAGCAGCAAATCCACAGCCTATAGACAAGGAAACTCACATCTGTTAAGCAAAATGCAGCCACCTACTTTCACACCTAAAACATGCAAATGTCCAACTTCTTTTAAAGGGATTTTAGAAGAGATGAAAACATGTATTTTAGGATAAAAATCTAGTTTGGCTGAAAGGGAATAGAGAACAAAATTTCCCTTGGGCAAGGTACTCTGTATTGTGTCAGCATCTTGCAGTTTACATGGTTATGGTCCAGTTCTGGGTGCTTTGGGGAGGAAGATTGATCCTGCTGTTCTGGCTGCTCTAACCTCAGGGTAGGGAGGAAGGGAAGGAATTATTGACAGCAATGGGGGAGAACAGAAACCCTCCAGCTCTTGTGGCTGGGCACCTTGAAAAGAGTGGGATGAGAAGGATTCTCTGTCCCTTGTCTTCTCCAGGAATAGCCTCCTTACATTCTCCAGATCACTGCAGACTTTTCACATGTTGAAAGTGGGGCAGCCTTTTTTACCTCCCTATCTGTCAAAGTCTGTTGTGGAAGCTGAAATAGAAAGCTTTTCCCTTTCAGCTCCACGGAGGAATCCCCAGGGAGTCTGCCACATGCTCCCTGCCTCAGCCCTGGGCTCCCTGGCACTCAGAAGGGGCTTTCACACTCCAAGGTCACTGCTGTGGTGTCTCCTCCCTCACAGCTAGCTACGTTCTTACTTAAAGTGATCATATGCACATTTCTAATCCTCCAGGCTCCTGCCATGCAGAGGAATATTCTCTGTGGGAAGGTCCCTGCCTTCAGTAGGGTACAACCCTATAGATTCCACTCCAGCTGTGCCATGGACCTCTGTGCCTGTCTGTGCTGAGTGCCAGGGAACACCATGGCAAACAGCACCTACACTTCAAAGGTATTTGATCCAGGCAGGAAAAAAAAACCACACAAGAGAGGGAGGGGAAACCCGAATGTAAACACTGTCATTCTGTCTCCTCTGGCTCGTGCTCTTTTTTAGCCTGATCATCTTTCAGGATGTTGCATTATAAAAGCAAAATACCTGGAAACTCAGCATGAAACACATCTCCTTTCTGGTGTACGTGAGCACTAGCACAGCCCCAGAGCTTGCTGCTGAAATAGAAATTTTCTCTCATAGACCTCCTGATCTGTTTTACACACTTTGTTTTATTCTTAAAGAACCATACCCCCATGTTTTAGGTTTTCATTGTGCCCCCACAAGAACACCACTGTTTTCTGCTCCAAACTTGGTCTTTCTGCACTCAGGTTTTTACTACTCTAAAATTTCAAATATGTTCCACTAAGCTCTGTGAAGAGAAGCATAATGGACTACTCTTAGGCTTCATCTAGAGATAGACAAAAAAAAACAGCAAAAAAGGAATGAACCAAAGAGAACAACCTTGAATTGTCTGAATTTGCCACAGTATCAAAAAGTAATTTTTAGGAAAAGTCTGTCATTCAAGGTCCAGCTGGGTGCACGCGCTGCAATTCACAGAACCACAGTCATTAAGGGAAAGAATTCCTGCTCTGCTCCTGCTCTAGTATGAGGTGGCCCATTGCCATCCCTATGAGCTCCTAAGGTGCACATTGCAGGCAATCACTCTGGGTGGTTTATTAGACTTCTGATCTGAAATAGATTGGGAGTGATAAATACTTTACAGCTATTTGGTGTTGGATTTTTTGTCATTGAAACAATTTCTTTACTTGTAGCTTATACAGGTTAAAATGCTGCTTCCGATTCCTGTTGTAATTCTTATCAAGTGCTGACATTAAATATGAACTATTTAAAATAGCAACTCCATTATGTGACCCCCCCCCAAATACTAAATTAAGATTTGTCTTCTAACTTTTACAGTTTCTGTTTGATTTAAATGTCAGTGTGTTCATTTTTAATGCATAAATCTCTCTACGTGATTAGTTTAGCTCCATCAAGAGAAATTGCAATTTAGGAGAACACAGACAAATACAGAGAAGGAATTCTAAAAATCTTTTTTCTCTATCAAAATACATACTTCTAAGATGTTGGGTGGTTTTGCTTTTTGTCTTTTTTTTTAGTATGGGATTGAGTCATGATTTTTTAAAACTTCGAATTCAAGAGGAAATTCAGGTTAGCTCTTCGAAAACGTGTGACAAGATTGAAAACAACTGCTCACTGAAGCTCACTTTGCTGCCAAAATTCTGTCTTATGATAAATGTATCTTCTTCTTAAACCATTAATCTGGCTTATATAAAAATATGCTGCAGCACTTCTTTACAGGCTCAAAAACAAACTTCACTGGTTTTTTTTGCAGAAAGAGCATTTAGGAACCTACAAGGAAGCTGTAAAATAAGGCAATCAAGGCCAAATTTCTTAAAGTTAGAAAAATGACAAAATTGTTTTCAAGAGTTGAAAGCTTCTGAGGTAATGGAGGGAATAGAGTAAAAAAATGTTCACAGGGCAAAAAGGCAAAGCACTAGAGAATAGAGGCTTCTTTGACATTCCCTACTTACCTTCCCAACCTCCTTAAGGGGTGCCACATGTGTGGAGCCAAGAGACAGATTTTCACCCGTTCCTGACACAGCTGAGCAGAGCTGTGTTGTCCCAGAAAACCCAATGTACAGTTCATACTGTTGCTGGGCCTGAGAGGAGTGGCCATAGCTGTGTCCCCACACATCCAAAAACCACTTCAACCAAAATGGAAACATACTGTGTGTAGAGGGTACACTGAACAGCTTGTCACTCCCTCTAACATCTTCAGATTTTGTCAGCATGGGAATGCACACACTTCAGCACTTCTATTTGGCTTCCCCCATCCCAGCAGAAAGACTTGCTGCAACTTCCCTCCCTCACATTTCCATTCCATGTGAAGTCAGCAGCAAGTTCCTAACACACATTCTCCTTCCCAAGCTAGACAACAGTTCCCCCCACGGTGTGAGAATGCTGCTCCTGTGCAGTTACAGTGCAAGATGCTCTTACTTATCCTCCATTCTTTTCCTAAAAAATCTCCTAATAGAATCCTTGCAAAGTTCCCATTTCACTTCCGTGTCGTCAGGAGAGGCATATCCTTCTTTGCTCTGAGGTTATTTATGGTGAAAGCATAGACTCCTGCTTTCCTCTGAGTTCCCTCAGTAAGCTCCTTCCTGTGGGACCCTGGAAGAAATTTTGCAGCCATCATGATTCCCTGTGGGAGAGTAGGATCCTAGGAAATTATTGCAGGTGCCTTTGTGGGCTCCAGCATCGAGGTTTCTCAGTTTAATAAATTACTACCTAACATTTGAGACATTATAAGCATTCAATCTTTCCAAAAACTTTACAAGGACTAAATCACAGTATTGAGGAAAGAGAATTAAACTAATATATTTTACTTCACATTTGCTGTGGAAATTTCCTACCTGAGAACTGCTAAAGACAGTAACTCACCAAACCTCAGGCTCAGTCACACATTTAAGGCTGAAGTGTGGTGGGATTTGATCCTCTCAGTCCATATGAAGACACTAAACAACACCCACTGAAAACAAATCATTAACACCCTGGAACAGGTCCTGCACAACATCTTGCCTCTCATGTGTGGAAGCAATCCCTCCCATCTAACACATGCTTTGAAGCACATCTGAGGTAGAACTTACTGGTTCATAGAATCATAGAATTTTTAAGGTTGGAAAAGGCCTCTGAGATCACTGAGTCTGACACAGCACCACCGTGTTACCATGTTAAGCCATGTCTCCAAGGGCCACATCCACACATTTTTTGAGCACTTCCAGGAATAGTGATTCCACCACTTTGCCTGTTCCTATGTCCAACAACTCTTTCACTGAAGAAACTTTTCTTAATACTCAATCTGAGTCTCCCCTGTTGACACTTGAGATCATTTTCTCTTGTTCTGCTACTTGTTACCTGAGAGAAGAGACCAAACACACTCACTCATGCTGCACCTCAAGGCAGGTGACCATGAACTGCACCTGCCAGGTAAAACTGTGGTGTCTGCTCTGCTTCAGACACTCTCCTGTACCACTGTGCCAACAGGGGATTGTTCCTTTCATCCTCTGATTTCACCATCACTGATAGCAACAGATCTCAGAAAATTATGTGTGATTTAGACAGCCAATCCTAGAAACTCTTCACCCCTTTCAGCTACTGAGCCTTTTGGAACAGCTCAAGCTGTAATTAAGTATTCGATGCTTTTGCATTTTTTATGATTGTTGATGCTGGTCTTTCATGTCCTCATTAATTTGCCAATGAAACATGACACATAGAATTCATGTGTTTTGCTGGGGACAAACTGGTTAGAAGACATGTCAGGAAACTACAGATTAAAATGTTTCCCACTCAAAAAGCCTTTTGAGTTTACATATAATGTAAAGAGGTTCAATAATCTATTGCTCTCAGAAGTACTGTTGATAAAACAGATTTGATTTTATTTGTGCTGAAGCTAGTTAAAGGAGAAAAGTTTGATATTGTAGAATCTTGTGATTAAGGGAAATTAGCATATTTGAAAAGGAAACTTTATAAGTTCAGATTGTTAGAGCAGGCCTTCAACAACAGAACAGCAAATTGGTCATTTCTTCAGGTACATAACCATTTGTCAGTACAGTGGGGTTTTTTTTAAAAAATGAGGTTTTCTTTTTTTAAAAATTTCAACCTCCATCTGCTATTCTTTAGAATGGCACACATTCAATCTAAGGGCTTCAAGGCACTGAATGAAAACTGCCTTATTTGCAAAGTCCATGGAGGGGTGTAACAAGCATGGCAATAGCAGTCAAATCCACCTAGGTCTGCCCTGCCAGATGTTTCTACTAGCTCATTGTTACTAGTCTTATCTAAAGGTTCATCTTTTCTTTTTTATCAAATTACAAAGTTTAATTCTTACTTCAAAAACAATTGGTCAATGAAAACTTTTCTTCTTTTTTCAACACAGTGATGCTTTTGGTGAAGAAATCTTACTTTGTGGGGATTTTTCTCACTATAATGTGACCTTGCATTCAATCAGCTGCCACTAATTCTCCTTAGATATTTCCCAGCAGTTCCATGCCAGACCCCAAAATGGCTCAGGGCTAGAGTTAATATTCTCCCACTTGTTTGACAAAGAGCAGAGGCAAGTCATTGAATTAATATTCCAAAACAGTTGGCCTAACTGAGGAAACAAAACAACCCATTCCTCATCCCCAGAGTCATGTGTTTTTCCCAGGAGGGTTTTAATTTTGGTTTTAAAAATGTAACAAGATTTTTTTTTAGGTGTTTGAGGTTTTTTTTAAGGTTGTTGTTGTTTTTCAGGACAAGGATATTCACTCCAACAAAAATAGATAAGGAACTAAAATGCTGTCTACCTCCTTAAGAAGTCAACAACCCCATGAAAATGTATGGCTTACTCAGCTCTTGGTTAATGCCAAGTGAAGCTCGTAGCTCCATAACTAAGAGCTCTGGGCAAAAGCAGGAGCCACCTTGCTAGGAGAGTTGTAAATGCTAGGTAAAATGCCATTTCCCCAGAGGAGACTGCTGCATGTTTTCTGGTCATGGCAGTGCTGACAGTTCAGATCTCTCTATTTATGTTTCCCTGTGACTAATTGCATTATACACACCTTGTGGGGACCAGCCAGAAGCCCCACAGCCTGTCATCTCTACTAAGTCACACTAATCAAAACTGAAATACCCTTTTCTTTCTGTTTCTTTTCTTAAATGTTCTTTTTTGCAGTAAGAACAAAATACCAAGAGAGAGACCTGTAGGAAAGAAGGAATGGTCTTGAGTCACACACACCCAGCCCGCTTATAGCAGCACAGGGCTGCTGCACACAGAGCAGAAAATGCCAGTTTGCAAAGGAACGTGGTTCTCCAAGGTCACACAGTTCAGGTGATGTTCCAGTACTGCCAAAAAGCTAATGGCTTTTGGATCAAAGTTCACATTCAAAGATGACATTTGGGATGGCCGTTCCAGGACTCTCCCCATTGCAATTGTTTGACTCATTGAGGCTCTTGTCTCTCTACCTTTACAAAATACTCTGGTTTTGGAAAAGGTTCAGAAAGACAATGAGAAAAAAGCACAAGAGGAAAGAAAGGTAGCTTCTCTTTTTTTCTCAGGCTATTATTTACTTAGCCATTTTCAGCACTGTCTCAGGGTTATGGGGTTCTGTGTGTTGAAGATTTTTTTGGGCTCTGTCCTAGAAAGCTCTTCTTTCCTGAAAACAAGCCAGGGGACTGTTTTCTGTTCAGCACTGCTTAGTAAGGATGACTCTCTCTTTCTTCCCCTGGTGCTGTGTTCTTTCACCCTGTGGCAGGCAAAGTCTGGGCTTTTCCCTGCTCAGGTGTGACAGAAGAGCAGTAGACAAAGAGAGAAACACAATAAGGGGCATACAAACTCTAAGTTCGCCCTTTCACTCAAGCAAAACTGGAGCAGGACACCTCCCAGAGCCACCAGCAGTAGCAGGGTCCAATTATTTCTACTGATTCAGAACATGATGCCTCTGACCCTGTCTTGCAGACAGCATGAATGCTCCAGGTAAGACAAAAAAATATTTCAGAATATTGGGAGAGGCTTCTGTGTTATTTCTCATAGTGAAAACCAGCAGCCAGTTTTGGTATATAGAAAAATTGGCTACCTTCTTGTGAGCTCTCTCCCAGATGTTCTCACCCTTTTTTTCTATGTCTGTGGTCTTTTTCTCCAGTGGGTAAAAAGGACATTATTTCTTTGCACTAAACATTAATGATTCATATCTGTAAGGGTTGAGCTGGAAAATTTCCTACATTATACACCTGCCTCCTCTAGAAGGACTAAATGTACCAGCAGTGGGTGGACTTACTCAGGCTCCTATTAGGCAACATCTGTGGGTGGTTTTTCAGTCCAGCTGTTTACATGTGACTTGTTCTGCACTTGGATCAACTGTGTCAATGGAAAGAGTAGGCTTTAAGCCTGCTACTGAGTGGAAGGATTATAATAATTATTGTCTCTATTAAATATCTTAGAAATGCCAGGGGATAGGCTTAGAGCCCCACACATCAGCTGAATAAAAAAGAGCTTGCTACTTACAGGATAACAGGTCAAATACTGCAAAGTGTTTTAGGGCAGTCACTCATGGACAAGAAATGCCTGCTGAGATATCAGCCACAATCACAACCACCTCCTGGTTCTTTTGTGGATTTCCACCTCTAAAGGAGGCTGGCACCTGCAACTTGTCACATGAGGAACTAGGAAAATCAAGTTGTAGAGCTGGCAGGTGGACTCTCCCCCACAACAGGTTACAAAACATCTTTGCATTTTGTCATACTAATAGAACGCACCAATTTAAAGAGTCTGGGGTTAATTTATCCCTAAAAGAAACGGGTTGAGGGTATACAAGGCAGTACTCAATGCCCTGACAAAAGATAACAGGTTGGCAGCCCAGCCCTCTCAGTGCTGAGCTTCTGGTCCCACTCTGGCTGCTGATTCAAGCACCCTGGGAGAGAAGGGACAGGCAAAGGGTAACCTCTTACACCTTTGCACTTGGGGTGCACATGGTGCAGCTGACAGTGCCATTGTATCTGCTCAAAACACACACTCCTTTCTAAAGGGAGAAGAGAACTGCCTAAATGTGGTTAACTGCTTTAAGCTAAAATTCAGGAAGATTTATGATTATCAGGCAAAAAAAATTATTAGCAAACTCACTAGACTTAAAAATTTAGTACATTTTAATAAATAGGTATTACTTCTAATTTATCAATGAATCTAATTATAGCAGTATATGTTATGTATATGTAACTAATTATCAATCAGTTTATCTTCCATTAACTTGGTTTTAGTTACTTCCTCTTGAAATAATAGATTTACTTTGCTTATGTTAGTATTGTACTCCACAGTCCAGGAGATAACTCCTTATCTCCATCCTCCAATCTCATTTTTCCCGCTCTGCTTTTCATAGACTTGACATTGAATTTGATTTCTTTCCCTCCTGTTCACCAACTCTTCTTCTACTGTACCCAGCAGCCAAGGGTTTCATATCACAAGCAGTGGGAGAGTCCTCCTTCAACCACAGGAAAATGATAGGTGGATCAGCAGCAGGGAGCCAATGCACTGGTCCAAGCAGAAGAGCGAGGGGCTTTCCCTGTTATCCAGGAGCACAGAGCAGGGACAAGGGGGCTGCCAGGAGCTGGGATTGTCTGCGGGGTTGGGATCTCTGTCCTCTTGTCTCTCACCCCTCTCAAAACCAGCTGCATGGGAGGATGATCACCTTCCCTGTTGGGGCACCAAAGAGCTCCCTTGGGGAGGCCCAGAAGAGGAAAGGGCTCACACCAAGTACCACCAAGAAGCAGCACTGGGCCCTTCTGTGGGGAGTGATGTGCAGGGAGGGGAGGGAAACAGGGAGGCAGTGCTGTAAGAATCTCGTTTCCCCTGCAAGCTGGGGGCATGCTGGGTGGGGATGACACGCCAGTCTGGATTAGTGTGTAGGCAGTCAGGGTCAGATTCAGAGCAGAACTGGAAATGTTCTTCAGAAGTGTACTCAGGAATGCTAATTCCCCCTCTCACATCTCTTACACATGGAATATATGAAGCCCAGAGTCAAACAACCCACAAAAATCTCTTCTTACCTCTTTCCTCTCTTTTATCTTCTCTAGTGAAGGTCCTCTGGTTCCCATGTTGCTCAGGGCTGATGCCATGTTAATTGATTTCCTTCTGCTCTGCTCACCAGCCAAAGTGCTTAACTGCTGCTTAGGAGGCAGATTCAGGCTTGGGGACATTTCTTTGTTATGCTCACTTATTTTCTACTTTTTCAAAACAAAGTATTGCATTTTTCCATTAAATCTTCACTCTGACTAGATATTTCCTTCACTTCCCAGAGCTCTGTGGGCTCAAAGAGTGCAACAGACACTAGAAATTTGGGAGCAGGGTGCTCACAGTTTCTGCATTCCTGATGCTGTGTTGCGTCATCTCAGCAGACATAATGATACCAACACTTTGAACACAAAAGTGCCCTCTCAAGAGCCTTGTATTAATCATTTTTGCTGTCAGGAATACCATTTCAATCCCTTCTATCCCTACAGAGATGCCAAACTCGCAAGTCCCTTAAAAAAATAGATTCTATCACAGTTTAAACATCTTATTAAAGTTAAATGAAGGGTGATGTGTATAAACAACTCATTTAGTGAAAAGACCAGCATAAGAAGTTGACAAGCTGAAAAAGGAATTGAAAAGATTAATTTGTCAGGATGCAAGTCTGGTGATAAGTCCTTGAGATGCAGCATCTTGTATTCAAAGCTGCCTCAAAAAGTGGTTTGGCTCTAGGAATATTATATGTTACTCAAATTGTAAAGGAAAGACCAACACTGTTTAAATTAACAGCGTAACACTCTCAGAATATCTATCCACCTGTTATTCTCCTATCAATGCTCATAATTCTGCATTCAGTAAAGGACATTGAAATGCAGGGACAACCAGGAGAATCACTTTGAATAAATCTTTTAAGTGAAGTTATTGAATTGTAATTAAATCCTGGGTGGATACGCTTGGAAGCAGAATGTCTGAATTTAACTTATTTTTTTAAAATAAGTTAGGTTGCTTTGTGGGGATTTTTTGAGGGGTTTGGACATTTGGTTGAGAATTAATCAGAAGATTTCCAAAGGAAACTTTCTAAAGAGAAATCCCTATTTCTCACTGCTAAATTTTTTTTAACAAACTTTATGACTTGGTCTGAAGTTTTCTGTCGCAGTTCTGGGTTTTTTTCAGAACAAGTTCACAAACAGAGTTCATTATTAGTAATATACTCTTGCATAATTCACATATTTTTTGAAATTCACCCTTTTCCAGTTGGATGGTCAGCACTACCCTGCTCTGAACAAATTGTGCTATTCCATTGCAAGCACTCCTCTGCTGCATTGATTCTAGTTTGATTTGGATTGAGAATTTCCTGATGGAAACTAAACATGTAATAACACAGTCTTCCTATAATAATTTTTCTGATAAAAATCACTCCTTCCAGAAGCAGCAAAGAAAACTAAGTGCTGCAGCAAATAAACTGTGCAAAATTATTTCTCCTCCACAGTGATGAGAGGAAGCATTTGAAACAGCTTTAAATTGTTTATTGTATGGGCATAATGGCACATGGGGCAATTACTCCAGTCTGAGATCTCCATTGAGGCTGTATTATTTATTATTATTTAAAGATTTGGGGAATATCTCTTTCCATAGTGGTTAGGTGCTTATTTGCTCATTAAAGTTAATAAATTACATTCACTTAGAAATAACTGCCTGCAATGCTTGCAATTATAGACACAGACATTTCATCTCATTGAATAGAAAAACACATCAAGCCAATAATCAGGCTGAACCTTAAACTCAGCATCCTATCTACAGCCTAAAATCTTGATAGACTTGAATGTTGTCAGAGAACTTGAGAAGACAGAACTGCAGTTCACTAGCTGCTGTACTCAGCAGGAAATGGTGCTATCCCTGGCAGGGATAGACAGATTAGAGCTGAACTAGTAGAGACAGTGTTATGTCTTAAATAACAAGTCTAGGCCCAGTCTAAAAGGCTCTTTTCTTACACTACAATTTGGCAGGGAGCCCTACGGGGTCTGATGTGATTTTGCACAGGAAACAGATATCCTCCCATCTGAAGCTCTATGCAAGTTACAGACTTTGTTTTACATAAATGGATCAAATCACAGAACACCCTTAACTTCTGCTGTCTACAGACCTATAGGCCCTGGCAGAGATGTTGAGGTCCTTCTGAGAATCTGAATCAATGTTGTCCCCCACCAAAAATGTGGATTTAACAGAAATGGGATGTCAGATCAAGCACAGAAGCCCTGAGGCACTTCTGTGAGGCAGGTAAAGGGTCCTTTGAGAACACAGTAAAGAATAAGCTAAAATCAAACTCTTCCTCCTTGGAAATCCGATTGAGCAGACCCAGAACCAACTCAAAAGGCTATGCAACAGACAAGTGATGGATTTGGCCCGAGGCCACACAACCACTCTTGCATGACAGGCTGTGCCAAGATGTTATCTCCTCCTCTCATTTTGAGAAGGAAAGCCCTTAAAAATTGATTAAGCTATAAAGTGAGCAGAAGAGACAGGCTAGTGATCAGGAAGCTCACCTGGGAGTGAAAAGTGCTGGGTAGCACAATGTGCTTTAAGGTCCTTGGAAGGAAAAGTATTTAAGAGAAACCTACATCTAAGGCTATCCAGAGTCTTCAGGTCTATGAAAGATTTATTAATGCAAAAGCTGTCAAAACATCACGATGAAAATGAACACTAACTAAATAATTCAACACATATATTTTCCTGCTAATTAAAGATTATAATCAAAAGTGGTAATGATTTTTGCAATCATGAGTTAAGTATGTGGAAGGAAAAAGAACTCTCAAAGGGTTTTTATTAGAATCAGTTCTAGGGTGTTGAAATAAGGTTGAAAGAAACAGAACATAAACATGTGTTAATTAATCAGGCATGCTGATAGCTCAGTATCTGCATTTTCATAAAATTCCAGGCAGCTCTGTCATTCTCTGTGCAAAAACTCCTTTGTATACCATGTGCTCCCAGTAAATTTTATCTTCCTTTATGAGTTTCCAAAGCTGGGAAAGGATCTGATCATAAATCAAGACATTCAAGGCTAGTAATTCCTTTTAACAGCAATCCAGTTTAAAATGAAAATAAATAAAATATTTCTTTGATTGTCTGAAGTGGTACCTAGCTACCAAAGAAAAGAGCTCCCCTTTTGATTTAATTAGATATACCATCACCCTACAAAATAGCCTTTTAAGAGAAGGGCAAGGTCAGAGGACGCCAGAAAAGAAAAGGTATGTCTCTCCTTATTTTTGGCAGAGTCTGTATGGGGTAATTTTGTCCAAGGGCCATGAAGTAAACAATAGGGTTAAATAATAGGGTTAAACAATAGGGTTGTTAATAATTGCAGTGATTCAGCCTTGAATTCCTCCTAAAATATAAGCTGGCAATAGCACAAAGAAGCAATGGTAGGTACCAGGTGTAATCCATGATGAAATCCTGTGTGCTCCACAGAAGGAGGCAGACATTCTCTCTCCTTTGAATCTATAGGCAAGGCTATTGTGAAAGGCAGCACTGCAATTCAGCTCACTTAAGAATGTGTCAAATGGATCCTGATGCACTTTATGTGTTGTAACACTTTATGATTTTAGGCTTTAAAAAATGAGCGAAATGTATTTTATCTATCTATCTCTATATGCTTCACGCAAAGTAAAGATTTCTGTACAGGACAGAGAGAGAACATCAGTTCACATTTATAGGGGCAAAGCAGAAGTCCCCTGAGGGATCCAAACCCATATCCCCTTGTGGTTCCTTAGTCCACCCACGTCCCCATTTGTCCTGAGCTCCTGTGTGGCCATGCACACAACTCCCTGTCTCTGTTTCCACACTCTGCAGCTGACAAAGCTCTCCAAAACTCTTGTGGCTACAGCTGAGAGGGAATTGTAGGTGTCCAGAGCAGTTACCCAAGTTGTCTTTGGAATGTGACCCAAACAGTGGTTTCAGCCACCTCTGCTTGCATCTTCTGGCATCTCCAGACCCAAGGGCATAAGTTCTTGTACAGAAGTGAAATGTCTTACAGAGAAAAACAAAAAAGAAGCTTGAGAACTTGCGTTGTGCTATTTTCTATATTTTTCCATACTGTTTACAAATAGAGACATTTAGAAAAGTACTTCAGGTTAGTTTGTATGTTTGAAGAACTTGTATAGAACAAGATATTTTTCTTTGCTATTTATGTAGTCCTAATGAAAGTAAATTCAAAAATTCATCTTGTCAGAAAGAATATGGGAAAAAAATAACAGATATCTTCTCTGTTTTTTTGCTTGATTTGTGTTTGATTAACAAAAGAAAAACTGTTTTAAATTAAGGAAATTATGATTTACTCTTCTGCAAAAGTGTTTCCTTCTAAGTCACTCAAAATGAACTACAATTAAAATGCTAACTAAAGTGGAAGAAGAAAGAATTAAAATGGGCAGAATGAAAAAATGTTGAGCTACAGGAAGAATATTTTACTGTATGTTTTAAGCTTACTGTGGTGGGTTTAGAGCTAGCTAAACTCACTAGTGTATTTATTTCTTTTTGTTGTGAGATATGATTTTAGGAGAAGGGTAAGAACAGGTTTAAATTTTAAGATTATGAAGCAAGATTTATTAAGAAAATTAGAAGAATAGAAAAACTAGAATGAAATTTTTAGAATATATTTTCTCTTTTGCTTACTTTTTTTTTTTACTTGATAACATAAAACAAAACTTGAGATTTTAAATTAGTTATCATTTTTACAATAGTTTTTTTTTTAGTTTTCATAGGGTGAGGAGTTTTTTCTTGTAACATTGTGGAGAAATTACTTATCAATTAGTACTTTAGAACCAGAATGTAACAAACAGGAAGTTTTTCTTGTTAAAAATCAGTGAAGAAGCATGAGTTATGTCAAAGATATTTTTCGGGTGTTTGAATATCTCAATATCTAATAGTTGAAAATGGACCTGATCTGAATGCATTCGAGATTGACTTCCCTATTTCAAGAAGCTGGTGTACTCATCTCTACCCATGTAAAATGAATACAAATCACTGCTGAGAAAACAGACTTTCAAAATGCTTTAGGAGAAAAACAGGTATGGAAGGGATCTGAAGATGTCACTTTGTTGTTAAGGCAAGATCAACTCTACTTGAATTATGCCTCACTGATATTTGTCCTACTTAAAAATGTTCTCTGTAAAGTTTCAGTGCTGGAATTAATCAATAATAATGGCAGAAGGATGGGGAAAGTTTACTAATTTTCATTATGGCTTAATTGTTTTGAAACATTAATAATTTTATTGCCTATAATCTTGATGGAAAGATGCACCCAGGGAATTTCTAGAAGATATTAATTGTGTTTTCATCACACCATTGCACTGATTTGCAGAGGTGAAACAGTCTCTCAGTTACAATGATGAAAACCTGATTTATTTCCTGATTAGTCCTGATTCCTCTCACTGTGATATTAAAGGCACAGTGAGGTGGTTGGCAGGACATCCCTTCCCAAGGTACAATCTCCCTTGCTTCAGCCTCGAGTCAAAGGAGCAGGAAAGAACCCTACTGACCCACCAAGGTGTGAGCCATGGAACCTGCAGCAGGAACATCCCACAAATGCAATAAAAGAGAGTGGCAGCAATTCCTGCCTGCAGAGCCTGCATTGTCTCTGTATCCCTTGTAGACACTGGCAATCCCATTCACGCCGACTGGGCTGCAGAATCAAAGCCACAGCAAAAAAGATTTTTAAGGTGTTTTGTGAGCAAGGAAACAGTGACTAACGCTTCACTCATTCCACAGGAAAAGGCAGCAATATTTTCTTTCATGTGATTCATTTGCAGTGGTCAAGGTGTGACATTTCCAGGGTCAGATTATTTTATCTTAACTAAGGATCAGTATTTGCAGGTTAAAAGAGATCTACTGTCACCTAGTAAAACTAGAAGGCTGAAGGAAAAAATCCCAGCGTGCAGGCTGACTGCAGTGATGCAGTTGGTAGTTAGGGTGTGCTCAAACCCACTACAGGGATGTGGTCACAAAATTCAATCTAATGGTCTTTAAAAATACTACCGTGGTGGGTGTGTGTGGGAGCACTGATGCCTGAACAGATGTTGTTCTGTTGCTACTTACACAGGTAAATTTATTTAAAGGGATTTTTTTTTTGTATTTTTAATGATTGGGTGGGGTTTTTTCCCTGAGAATTAGTTCTTAGGAAGTTGCCAGTTGCCCAGTCCCTTGACTGAATAGTAAATATTTTCCCAATTCAATTCAGAGAACAATTTTCTGCCTGCTCTGCTGCTGCCATTGCAGCACTGTCCTTGACATGGCTGAGACTTATTCTTTTCCTGACACCAGCAGTATTTTTTGCTTTCTTAAAAGGAAGGTGCTGATCAAATCCCATTGTCAAAGACTTTACCCTGATTACCCCCTTTCACCCTCAGTGCTTCTTCCCAGCATCCCACAGATTTTTAACTCAAAGGAATCCACCTCCTTCAGGGAAGAGGGATTCTTTTTTTTTCACTGTTTCACCAGATGAAAGTTGAGGGCAGGTCTTTGAGGATGATATAGGAGGTTAGGTGAGAGAGGGCTGGGAAGCTTGTTGCTTGCAATCAGGAAGTAAAGCTGTTGGAGAGGAGTGAGTTAAGGAAAATCCTAACATTTCCTGGATTTTTCTATGTATTCTAATAAAATACTCTCTCCTCCTTCTTAAACAGAAGCAGGCTGTGGTGGGACCTCCAGAAAGGAGGTCTCATTACCCTATCTGGAACTGGGTCACTGTAGTGATGCACAGAAAGACATAGAGCTGGCTTTCATGGCCTGGAAACAGTTTATCTGAAATTATTTTACTCTAATGAATAATGTTTTACTTAAAGCAGTTGTCCAGTCTTTTAATTACCTCTTTCATTACTTCCTAGGGAACTAACTGCAAGCCAAATCACATTCATTGAATTTAAATTGCTTGGATCTGAGGGGCTTTTTATTCTGGGCTTTTCAGAGGTCTGGTACTGGCTGTGGAAGTTATCTGGTAAGAACAAATTTGGTGTTTCCCAGGAACCTTACCTTCAGACTACTGTGGCTCTTTTACACTTGATCCTTAGATGAAGGCAGCAGAATCAAATGTAGAATTGAGCTTGACACTCGTGTGTAAGGTCTCCAGTACTGAGTCTGTCTATTGTAAATGGAGATTTTCTTTTGCTTTTATGAAATCTCCTGTACCTTCATTCTCTCCTCAACTACAGTCTCCACTCTAAATTGTTGTTGGTCTCAAATCTCATCAGTGTGAATGGTTCCTCCTCCTGAATGGAGAGTGGTTGAACAGTTTATGGATCTTGAGTTTGTATTCAGTGACTGCAAAAAGTAGAGAGAGATCTACTGTCTGAAGACAGAAGCTTGGAGGGCACTTCAGTCTCTTGTTGCTGAAGCGATGGACTCTGGAGTGTCTAGAAATGCATCAGCTTTTTAGTCATTCCACCACTCCAGGTGCCTACATGTCACACTCCTGTTAAACACAATTGTGCAAGGGGACACTGCAGTGGAAGGAGGAACAGTTTCTAATTCCCATTGTTCTCCTTGTTTTGCACTGATTTCCTTTTTGGCTTCATGCAATGGAGCTGCAAACAGAGTTACTATTCTGATTGAAGTATGACCAGTGTCTCTTGCTTCATTTACAGGATGGTTCAGTCTGACCCCAGAGCTGATCAGTTCAAGCTCTGCATTCAGAGAATTATTGATAGAAAAGCATGTTTCTCATGTAGACAGCTATTACCACCCACTGCTATTACTACAGGCAACCCACCAAAAATCCCAGGGAGAAGATAGTTTAAAGGGGCCAATTCCTTTGCACAGGTATAAATCTCCAGTAATCAGTGGAGACAGAAATTCATAAACATACACACACAGACAAATAAAAAATAAAATTTAAAAAAAGGCAAAGAGACTTCACTATTTACCTGCATAAATAATAGCAAAAAAAGTGCCTGATGGAAAGGACTTGTACTCCTGTGATGTGACTGCAGAGGAGGAGCAGGAGGGTCAGGAGAGGCAGCAGGAGGTATCAACTCCTCCTCCTCATAAAAGAAGGCAAGCTTAAGTTCTCAGGTAGAGTGAAAAGATTCTTGATGATCTTATAAGAAAAGTGGAAGAATAAATAAGTAAAAGTGCTGGGGTCTTGAAAGGCTCTCAGGCAGCACTCCCTGCTGCATAGCCTCATGTTATGCCATTAATATAAAAAGCCTGCAGCACATCCTGTGGCTCTCCACTGGCAGAAGGCAACCTCCCAGAAGCCAGGCTCGTGCAGCCAAGGGTCAGCTCTGTGATTCTAGTGAGCCAACATGCCCAGCCCAGCAGGAGTTCCTTTCTGAAGGAAGGGAGAGCAGCAGGGAGCCCAGGCTGCAGCAGGGATGCCATCAGGAAGTACATGCCATCAGCTGCTGGCACGTGATGTCTGTCAGTGAGCTGGGATGCTGGCAATGGACGTTTCTGTATCTCACAGACAGCAAAATAAGTGGGGTTTGGAGTAGATCTGAACTTCCTTGCATGAGCCACACAGTGATTTAGGTAATTTTAAGTTTTTTGAGGTATCCCAGTCACAAGCAAAATTTGTGCCTTAAATCCAGTTTGTCTCTCAGCCATATGCAGTTCTTGCAGATTTCAGGACCGCAATTCTGAGTCCTGATGAAAAAAAAACTTGACTCACAGAATAATAACACCATCACCACTCAGTGGTAAATCATTACAAGAGGCTAACGTGACCCTTCACTGGGTCATGGGTCTGAAATATTGCATTAAATGTTTCTCACTGTTCACTTGAATTAACAAAAGAAGGGAAGAATGTAGAGGCTGAAGTTAACAATAGCTGAAATCATTCTTAGTTATATAGACCCAGATCCACAATTATGTAGGCACTTGATTCTGATGAAATCTCTGTGATATAAGTGTGAAGGATCAATCTGTAGAGTTATGCTATCATGTCTGACATGAATTCCTATACCTCTTCATGTGCAAACTGAAAGCCAGGCTAGGGAAATAAAAAGACCCCCTGTGGACTATAATGATAACAAAGAAAAGAGATTGGCCCTGAGGCATTTGCCCCTCCAAATGATTGCTCATTTGAAGTGCTGTATTGACAGAGCTCCCTCATTGCCCACTTAGAAACCTCAGGTCAGACCTTATTTTAGAAAGTGAATTGGAGGTTGTTTTAAAAGGTGAGCTCTGACATGACTTTATTTTTGGAAGCCTGAGAAAACACAGATTTGCAAACACTGCCATAGTGCTTTCTTAAGCACAGACAGCTCTTCTGTTTCCCAAAAGTATGATATGCTTGGTCTCCCTGAATGCAAATTAAAACAGAAATCTAAACCAGCTCTAAGAGAAGAAATTGCATTAATGTAATTAGAAGCATTCAGAGATCCTTTCTGGTTCTCTAGGTACATGAGAAGACAGAGTAGAAAACAGAAAACAGAAAATTCCTGCGTGCACAATGCTGCAGAGAGAAGGGTGTTCAGCTTCTGCGTTATATGCTCCATTGTTCCCTGAATAAGACAAAGGTGGAAAATGCTGTTCCTTTGCAAGGCAGCAGAGGAAAGCAGTGGCATGAATTTCCCTACCCCAGATATTTAATTGCACATCAGCAAGAACCAACTCAGTCGGACAGTTCTCAAAGCAGTGCAACTCCAAAGACTTATCTACAGAGGGCATCTATCTGCTTAATATCACACCCTTGGAGATGGAAGTATTTTGATTCTTTTTTCACTTAAATTCCATTCACGGGGAATGTTGCCAACTCCCATAGACCTAGGGTTTACTGGGAAATTAAAGTTGTCATTTTTAGCCTCTCAAATGTCAGCAAGAGTTAAGGAAAAGGCTGTTTTGTTTACAGACATTTTTTAAAAAGATGGTGGAGAATAGCCAGCATAAAAAAGTTCATTTTTCCTACTCATTCTCACATCCCATGATGAAAATTGAAATAAAGTGGATTTGTTTCCAGGAAGATATGTAAGATTTCGTCAAATGAGCACAATATCTGGGTCATTAAGATGTCCTCAATGACTGCTGGTGACAGCAAAAATTCATGGAGAAGGCATGTGCTTTGAGCATATCCAGAGAGAGATGAGTCCATCAGTTTAGTGACTTTGCTTTACAGTCTGCTGGAGCATGAGCTGCCCTTTGCAGTGTCACTGTGACTAATCCACTGCATGACCTCCTCTGGGTTATACCAAGACATCTGAAAATTGGAAATCCCAGCAGTAATCATCAACTTTCCATGATTGGTATAAGGAAAAGCCTCTCTGAGCCTCAGAGACTGGCTAATGCAACCCAAAGAAGCACCTGCCCATCCTTTTTGAAATCTGTGTCATCTGCATTCTGGGTTCCAGTTTAGATAATTTAACTGAATAAATATTTCATCAGACATTTTTCATAGAGGAAGGATGATCTATCCCAGCTCACAGGGAGGGCAGTGAAAGATGACACTAACCTAAGCAATGAAATTCTCTAGAAGTTGGGGTGGGAGAGGGCACTAGCATGTGGATTAAGAAGCTCATTAAGTCCTTATTTATAATTTTACTCCCTTTAAAAAAATACCCTCAGAAGCTGCTTTTTAAGTCACTTAAAGGAAGAAACTGCAAGAGAAAGGCAAGATTAAAAGTGTTGTATTATTCTGAAGGAATACTGGTTAATTTTGGTTCATGTCTTTTGTTTTGAAGGACTGTTATGTCTTTGAGGGTTGAGATACAGCCTGTGCACCAGAATCCTTTCACCTTCCAACCTAATGCAATAGTTTGACTGCATTCATCTACTACAAATGAGGCTTTAGGGTTAAAAGTAAGGAAATTGGATTATTATCCATGATGGAAACCCCAATCAGGAGTCCATGGACACAATCAACTGCACTGATGGCTCTTAGAGCAATCCAAGGACATCCAGGTGCGAGATATTACTGTTCTATGTCCAGAAATTGTTAAGAAACTATAAGATCTACCAGACGAAAAGAGATGTTGTTTGCTGAACTGTTTCAGGCTGCTTAACTTCCATCCAGAATCCTTCTTGGAGACCTGCCAGAATCTCTTGATAGCAGAGTTACTCAAAATGTTTGTGTAAAGGAAAAAGATACTGGAGTGTGATACACATAGTCCTCGCTCACAATACAAATATATGTTTTATGCAAGGTTCCCTCATGACGACTGCATGATTAAACTAAGAGAAGAAGCAGATACAACAGATATAAATGTTATATATTTTAGAGGCTGAGATATCCTGCATTCACCCTGCCTTATGCACTGAAGTCACTGTGATGAGATTGAAGGGTTTTCTTTTGCAAAAATCGTGATCCAAGAAATGAGGAAGATGAAGGCTGAAGCAGCAATTATCCTCAGGGGTAGTAGGTTTTTAGTTGCCTGGCAGATTGCAGCAGCCTTCCATCAAAGTGCATCCACAGGGAAAGATTTTCATGCAGTGCTTTCACATTCTACCTGCATTGTTCCTCTCAGGCTTTACCAGTAACTCCCGAATTAGCTGTTTTTAGGGAACTCAGAGTAATTCCACTTAAAATGGGACCCTGATGTTGTCTTTGCTCCACCCTCCTGCTGTGCTTCTGGATCCTGGGACGATTTTGTTGTCTTGATACCAATAAACAGCTTTGGATGCAACATGTTTGTTATTTTCATCAATAAGGATTTCCATAGATCTGAAAAGAGTTAGCTAATCAAATTCCTTATCGGGTATACTTGAACTCACTTCAACTGTATGTTGTGTATTTAGTTGTATACCTTGCCCATATATATATTGGTACCTTTGCAGTCTTGGTCCCATGATGATCCTCGCCAGTTCTGCTGGTTGAGCCCATTGTGAGAGAGAGAAAACGTGGCAGAAGGAACTCTCTCTTCTGCAGCAAGAGAGCAGCTCAGAAAAATAGAACAGGTTACAGCTGCATCAAGAAAACTGACTACTAGTAAATTTCCAAAACATTTTCACTATGGCCATTTACACAGGACAGACTCCTGAGGGTTTTTGCATACAACATGAAGCAATCTTTGCCACAGACTTTTGTCATAACATGGATACAGACAAAAACAAGCTTATCTCCTTGATCACTAGCAGAGTTAAGGACAAAGACTGAAAGAATGCAGATCTCTTCACTGGGAACAAAGGAATTTTTTTTGATCATTGAGTTGGTTGTATTAACAATAAAAATTTAAAAAATTATATTTTTACTATAGGCAATATATATTATTATATATTCTATATAATAATATAGAAAATACAAATACTATGTATTTTTAATATATTGTACTATATATTATTAGTGATATATTATTAGTGATATATTATTAGTGATATATTATTATATTATATTATATTATATTATATTATATTATATTATATTATATTATATTATATTATATTATATTATNTTATATTATATTATATTATATTATATTATGTTATATTATATTATATTATATTATATTATATTATTATTTATATGCAACATATTTGTTGTTGTTACTATTATTAGTGGTGGTGATGGTTAGTTGGTTTCTTTTTCCTTTTTTGAGTGAAAATGCATCAGGAAAAAGCAAATGTATGGAAAGTCAAAAAATAAGGGCTTGGTAGATGTTCTACTGTCTTCCACCCATGATGAACAGGCAAGTTTACTGGGCAGGGCTTTGCTGAATGAGAACCAACTAAACAGCTTTGGACTCTTGGGTCATGTGTGTAGTTAAGTGGTTCTTCCAGAATGTGGTGATCTCTACAGGCTCACATTGCCTTGTCGAGTTTGGGATTTGGACTTCACAGCAGTGTTAGACCAAAACCCTTTGGCAACTCTGCCTATACAAGGAATGCAGAGCAACAGTCCCTGTCCCTGGTTCTAGATCCTCTGGGAGGACTTTGGGAACATAGTTGTTGATGTTTGTGGGAGCAGGATCGTGTCCTGTGACCTTACCAAGTTTCCTATGCTTCTCATTCTCCCCTCATTTAAAAGCCACTTATGAGACTTTACTCAAACTTTCCAAATAATTTTGCTTTTAAATATAACCAAGCCTGGGAAAATTTCTTTTCATAATGGGAAATTTGGGAAAGTTTTATCTCTGCAGAAAAAAATACCAAAACAAGACGGTATAATGCAAGCTGTTATAAACCTTCACTCCTGTGTTTCTGTTAGCAACTGTTGTAATGACAAAAACAAAGCCAAGGAACTATTAGAAAGGGATTCTTTCAGATATGAAGGAGGACATAATAAGGAAGTAATTTCTATTTTTCATGGGCTAGGATTTGTGAAGCAAGAATACATATTTGTTAGACTGGTGGGAAAGCATTTTGACTGCCTGTGATGAGATATATGCACAGCACATGGGCACTACTAGGAGCAGGAGGGACTGGAGGCAGTGACATGAGGCAGCTGTCAGCACGCTGGGTAATTTCTAGGGCCATTGGTTGGGCACAAGGTAAAATTAAAGCCCCATATTTGATCTTCAAACTTGAGGATGTTCAGGTTCTTAGGGCACAACATTTTGACTAATATAAACAGCCTTGGAGATAACAGTGTTTCACCTCCATCTGGGGAAATTCATTGGATATTTGAAGAGCTTTTTTTCATTTAATTTTGTTCTACCTTCAGGAGAAGGACCTAATCTTGCTGTAGCATTTATTTAATATAACTCTTTTAAGGTGACTTCTTGAAGTTTTCAGGTTTGTTTGAGATTTTTAAATATTGAAGAAAATGGTAGAGCCTTTTATTCTCTTTGTCAGCAGGAGAAAAAAAATCATTACATTTAGAATTCTAAATGGGAAGATATATCAAGGAGAAAATAGGCCACTAGTCTTAAGAACACTCTTGGAATGACTGTGGAAAAACTAAAAACATTCCTCATACACAAACCCTTTAAGGCATTATGAACTTAAAAATTCACCTGCATTGAATTCAGACTTTCAAATTTCAGCCTGAGGTGACCTGGATTTATTTGTTTAGTACATTTAAACAAAACTCTTTTTATGTTCTCCTAAACTAACAAGAATGAGAAAGAGTATTAGAAATGTGTAATTGTAAAATCTTTTGACCCTAAAGGTCTTCAACTCTTTTTAAAGAAAATCTAGCTATTGCTCTTCTCCAAAATTGAAGATTGAGAGAATGACATGAGCTCCAAGAGTAGTGGCTTTGTATAAATGGGTGACCTTTTCTTTTTTTTTGCTAACTTGGACTTTATTTTCCTCCAGGACCAAATAGAGTGAAAGGAACTGAAGCTGTTATTCTGGCCCTGTGAACTCTCTTTCCCTGGGTTCCCACAGCACCTAGAGGGAATTTTCCACACTCACTGCAGGCTACTGCAAAGTCCTAGCCCCCTTCAGGCAGTCAGGGGACCCCTCCTGCTCCACACAGCTGTGGTGGGATGGGAGTGGGGTGGCAATCACAAACTCCTGCTCACATTTCCAAGCTACCAATGCAGGCACTGAGTTCTGCTCCATCTGTCCCATCAAAGCTGCAAGCCTTCCCCTCTCCAAATAACCAGCAGAACACTTTGACATGCTGAAGCAATGTGTGAAAAGCAAATCCTCCAAAGGATTCAAAGGGCTTGTTCATCATCTCAATATGATTGCTGCAGTCTAATCTCAGCCTGTGTTCTTCTGTCCAGCAGGAAAGCTTTATGATGGGATTTTCTGACCAGGGAAGTTATGCCACCTAATTTTGAATGTCAAAGGTTGGTTGTTGCTCCAGTCCTGTACTTCATCATAATGTCATAGCCAAAATCAAGAGCTCAGAGATAAAGAAAGGAAACACAGTGTCTGACAAAGGTGATTTTTCTCAAATTTTGCTCTGCCTGCATCTCTCCATTAGCTACTGGATCATATCCATCTGATGGACGGACCCACAACAGACCTGATCTGGTTCAGAATTAGAAGCCAGCCATCCAAGGGTCTCCACAAAGCACATTCCCAGGGGGAACTGGAAATCTAGCAGCAATTAGCCTTCTGGTTCAAATCAAGAAGGAATGGTGACTTTGATGGGATTACAGCTGAAATCAATTAAAATGTTTTCTCTGTTATCTGAATCTGATATTGTCCCTCCTTTTGCTACATACCAAATGTACACTAGCCCTGAATCCTTTCTGGACAGTTTTCTCCATTGGAGTCAAGGCCTGGCAGTAGAAATGCAAGAGAATTTGCTTAATTGCCTTTGCCAATATATTGCAACACATAAACCCAACTGACATTTTTTTTTTAAAAATTGTATAGTTTAAAGTGATATCTCCCAACATTTTTCCTTTTATTTCAACTAATGTATAACATTAGTTAAATTGATTGTTAATGCTGTAAGACTTTCTGTTATTTGCTGAAAGTATTTGACTTGAAATCCTAGAATATTGCTTAGGGGCTTCTTATCAGTCCTCATGTATCCTATTTCTTAAAAGCTTTCAAAG
>VWYI01020846.1:43943-62713 GCA_013399455.1 Anthoscopus minutus | reverse complement strand
ATAGATACACACATGTCTATGCATTTTATAGAATTGGTCTGCTCAAATAAATACTGGATTAACAACAGTGATCAGACTTCTGTGTTCATACACAATGACAGACTTTCCATCTGTAGTGTTACAAACTGAAATGCAGCTCAAGTCAATCCAGACAAAGTTCACATGATTAAGAGATTAGTCTGAGCTGTGGTCCACAGAGTGCACAGCCTAAGGAGACCCCTCCTAGCCTGGCCCCTGCTGCCTGCCTTGCCAGCTGTGCTTAGCAAAGCAGAAGGACCAAACTATCCCAGACAAGTCAGAGCTGAGGAGTGGTGGCAGGCCAAGACTGGGAGTTGGCCTTTATCATATCTGAGGTTTGAAGGAAGACATCTGATTTCTGGCCTGTCAGCTCTTAATTTGTACACATGCATGCACATTTGAGGTTTATTTAAAAAATAGCTTCATTATCACCTAGGTCCAGTTTGACTTCATTAGCTTGTCAACAGGAGCTGAGAAATCTAGCTATGTTTTTAAGCTTCATGGTTCTTGCTAGCTATGCTCATTAAATTGAAGATTTTACACTGAGTTTTACGTAACATCTTGTAATGATCTAATAGAAAATAGGCAGTGTGACATGGTTCATTTGGGCTGCACGTCCTTGGGTTGTATTGCTCACACCTTATTAGTCTTCAGCAAATGTTCCACTTTCCTTTAGTTTTGGCAAGCTGCTTGGAGCACCATTTCCTTCTTTTCATTCTGGTGGAGTCCAATTGTTCTTTGCTTATACTACATTAGCCTTTCCCAGAATTTAGCCTGGAGTTTTTATACACTGGGGAGTTTCCAGTGTGTTTAGATTATAAAATGATTTCCTAATGTGACTGTGACAGAACCTCGCTCTCAGATAACACGGTCAAACTAGATTTTAGTGCTGTTTTTCTTTGTGGTATTTTGCTCTACAGAAATGATGTGAAAAATAATTTTGTCTCTTGAAAGTGATATTTTTCAAATCATCCACCCAAATAGTTAGGATTGTCCCAAAACTTTTTCTTGTTCTGTTTTTCTTTAGGTTTGTGTAAATCAATTGGCGTAAGCAATTTTCTTATCAGCCATCTTGAACAGCTAAAGGAGGACTGTGTGATTACTCCACATGTTAATCAGGTGAGTGCATACATGTATTTGAAGTATCTGGGTTTGAGTTTTTACTTTGGTTTTTTTGGTTAGCAACCTCCTCCCCTCTCCTCTGCATGAAAGGCTACACCCAAACTATTTCCTTAGTCATACAATTTCTTTTTTAATTTCTATTTGTGTATTAAAAACCATTCAGGAAGATGACCCAAAGGCTAGGGAAGTCCTTCCTCATATTTCCCCCACCCAGTTTCTCCCAGATTATTTGTTTGTATCTGGGTACAAACAGAAAAAAATGGTCCCTGTGACAGTTTTTTAATTATAAAATAGTTTAGAAATAAAATTCAAGATTCACAGAACATTTAGCACCTTCAGAGCAAACCGGTTTTTGGAAAGCCCGTGTTCAAATACTTTTGTACTTCCTGTAAGCAACACTGAAAGCTTCAGTTAATTATATATCCATGTAAGGGTGGCCTTCCCTTGCTTCCTCCTCATTTCCTATTTCATGTAAATGCAGTGAACTCCTCGTTTAGGCAGGTGCTGTGACAGCCCTGGCAGAATTTGTTTTGCTGCCCTAGGCAGATCTAGGACAGCCACCTCCATACTGGCACGCTGCCAGGAGCTCCACAAATGTTCCCTTGTTGCAGGTTTCTGCCTACAGCTGTGCTGGAAGTTCATGCTCCCAGTCCTTCCACCTCCTGCCAGATAACGCGTGTACGCTGCCAGGGATGTGGGAATGGCAATGGATGGAGTGCAGGCACATGCTTTTCCCCTTTGTACAGGTGCTCAGGATTTCTGGCAGCTGTTTATGGTTTAATGTCATTAACAGCCATACAAAGTTTGCTCAGAGTGTGACTGTCAGAACCAAACAACTCTGATTTTAGCTGTCCATTATACTAAAGGTTACTAAAGGACAGTTAATTAATGTTAAAATAGCATAAAACCATATAAAATATTTAAATTCAGTTATTCAAAATAAACCATTGAAATAGATATATATTAAAGTGGGCAGGTTGATGACTTTAATAATTGGTGAATTCAGCAAGGTTCAAGAAATACACATCTACAAAGACTTACTAGAGGTTGGCATTAATTGTTATGGCCTATTAAATAAGTAGCTTTTCAGTGTTCTACTAAATCACTGCAAGTCAAAAATAGCGATTTTCTTATGAAATTTCCTTTAACCCACAGTCTCAAGATGTTACCAGTTGTACTTTTTCAGTGGTGTTCATGGAGACAAGCTGTTTCTTGGTGCTATTTGACAAAACTCCTTTTCTGCAGCTAGAAAAGAGGAGACAAAAAGTTGAGGAGGTGATGATAGTGAGGGTAGGAGAGGGCCCCTGCTAGTCATTTCTTTGAGGTGCTACACAGCATCATTCTGAATTGAAAGGAAAAATCAACAATTAATTACCCATACCATTACCAAGTGCTCCACATTAAACAGTTCTGTTATAACATTGTTATACTTTTTTAGAGTTAAAGGAATTTTATAAACCATACTTCAGCGTATCCTCAAAAAAGTAGGTATTCTGTTCTTTGCCCAGTTTTGGAGAGTTACTGAGTCTGATGGTAAGATTACTTAAGTACCATCAAATAAATAATGAATTTCTAAATTCCAATTGAGACTGGAAATGTTGTACTGAGTTCTTATTTCACTGTCCACAATTTATAGTTCTTCACTATACTTCACTATACTTATTCATAAAATCGTGTGCTGTTTCAATGGACTTACTAAATATAAAACATTTGCAAATAATCACTGTGTCTAATATACAATACAAAGTCTAAATATTGAAAAAATGAGTGGAGGAAAAATACTCCCCTTTTGAAATACAGGGTGTTCTTAAAATTGCAGTAGTCCCCTTAGGATGGTAAAATTGAAAATTGGGGTTTTTTCTGTGAAGAGAAGAAAGTAGGAAGGCAGGAGAAATAAGCAATGCTTCTATTTTACAAACTAAGTTTAATGTACTGCCTTTCTTCTCAGTTCCTGGGGAAAAAACAGTATCATCATGTCCTTTAAAGAAGTAGGAAAGGCCTGTCTTTTCAAGAATATGGTATTGCTAAGTTATTTATTAATAAGCAAGCACCTTTTAGAATTTTAATATACTATTAAAAGTACTGGTAAACACTGTAAAATTATGGTACTTTATTCTAGCATCATGCAGAGTGAAACTTAAAAACTAGAAATTCTAGGTTTGTGTGCCGGAGTTTTGTAATTGACTTGGCAGTAGGAAGTTTGGATTTATGCTTAACTTTGAAGTCTCTCTGAAGACTCATAGCCCTGTCACTCATTACAGGAAAATAAAATATTTTGTAAGTATTTAATAAATATATGTTTCATTTACTAAAGTCATGCACTGGACCCAAATATAAACTGTTCCTCTTTGAATTCCATGTATATATGTTCATCAATATTTTTCCAGTCCTGGAGAAGTGTGAATTTCTGTGTGATGACCTCAGAGAGACTTGGTTATGTTGCTGATATTGCCATTAATATTGAGCTCTATTGTGTAAATTTGTTCAAGGTAGAAATGCATATGAAACATTAGAAAACAACCCCTTTGTACATAAACTCACCTAAATTGTTCCTCCATATAGAAAATATTCACAAGCTTGTATTTCAGTTTCATAAAAAGAAAAAATGGTAAGAGAGCATTCCCGTCGAGAAAATTACTGAATTCCAGATGTGCAGAAACTTTATCACATGAAAAGAACCACAGCAGGGTGGAAAGAGTAAGGCCTCTGTGCACCATCATGAGGTATGGCTTTCTAGAGCCATGTGTCAGGGTTGTTCTTAGGCTCAACTTTTCCTCATTTGCTCTGACTGTGGTAAAACACCAGTGCTTTAGTTGGAGGTCCCCTGAGCCTGAGCACGTAGCAGCTGTGAAGTTCTGTAATGTGAACTGCATACTGTTCTATTAAACAGATGCCAGTTTTTACACACCTGTCAATCAGGGTAGAGTGCCAGAAAAGATCAAGATCTTCCTCTGCCATCATGTGACAGACAGCCCTCTGCTGTGAAAAGTCTTGTGGCAAAAATAGCAAGGGTGGAGCAAGACAGGAAGCAAGAATTGTTATTTTGAGGGGAAGCAAATGTTGACCACTCACCTTAAGCCTCTTGTAGCTCAGGATCCTAGTGCCTTGCATTCAGATGCTGCCAGAAACCTTCCAGAATGCTCTCATTAAAAAAATTAAATTCATAAGTGCTTATTTTATTTGATGCATTTGATTATTTTATTAATAAGTTGAAGAAGAAAAATACTTGCTTCTACCAACACAAAACTGCATGTATCAAAAATTGATTCACAAAATGTGGGAGTCACTAGATTCAGTGAAAGGCACAAAGTATGATCTTTTCAGGTGGGAAATAGTTGCTATGTATTCTGCTTGTGAAGCAGACAGGTGATATCTCAGCATACTGCTCTCGATTTAAACATTTCTGGTGTAACCTGGAACTGTGCTGCCTGGAATCTTACTAGACCAGCAGGTAAATTCTACTTGCATTTTAATTAGTTATAGATGCTGAACAAGTCACATGATGCCATAGAGGCACTGCAGACGTTTCACCATTTGATCCTAAATACATCATTCTTTATTTAATATTTTCTGAGCTATGCTCTTTGCTTTACTTACTGTAAAGAAGATCTGCTAAAATTGCTTCTTATTCTTGTAGTAATCCAGTAATACACCCTGCTTGTTCTCCCATTTCTCCCTCATAGTTTTGTGTAGATACAAATGAGAATATTTCATGTCCAGCTTGGATGTAAACAAGTGAATAACGTTACAACCTAAGCACTGCTCTTACACATATAAACATGAAATACAAAGGGTACTCAAAGGTCAAGAAACATCAAAGGTTGAAGACATGGATGTCTGCTGCTTGAACCTTGTTCCCGAGTCCACCTAGTAATTTAGATCATAGCAGCTTTAGGCTGACTCAGCCCAGCCTTCCAGGGACAGAGTTTTTTCTAAGCTCATGTTGAATGACTGCCAGCCTATTGTTCCTGACTATTGTTGTCTGAAAAGACAACATGTACTAAAGATGAGAAACAGGAAATGTTCATTTGTCCTCTTTGAGGCAGAAGAAATTTTCCAGATTCCACGTATTGAGGTAATTGCTCAGAAGAGTATTTTTCTTCAAAATGCGTAAGAGTTCAATCCCTGGAACAATGCTGATGAGCAGTGACAAAAATGATCACATGATTTTGTATTTTGTAAAAGAAAACACTACCCACTTTCATCTAAAGTAATGTATGCTTCTTACAAAGAATAGACTGTGATATACTTGCTTAAATAACTTATTAAGGAACATTACAGAGTTTATTTTCTGACTTTAGCTACATGCCAGACCTCTGTCTCTCCTCGCTACTGTCCAATAACTTCTTTTTCTTTTGCTCCCAACAACTGTGTCTTTGTAGCTTATTACCTTTCCTCTTTTAACTGGTTCTTGGCAATTTGTGATCTTCCTTCCTACAAAGGGTCTCCTTCACAGTCATTCCACAGCATGATTGCTTCCCTGCACAAGCTGATGGTAACACCACACACACAATAGAGGATTTGCCATGTGCAATCCATGCCACCAGGCTTTGCTTCCAAGGTCAGGTCCTCACCCTAAGCAAATTGTTCTGGTTGGTCACTTGCAAACCCATCCCTCCCTCACCTGGGTAATTCAAAGATTATTAGAAAGAATCATTGGTAAAGAAAGAGGAAAGTATGTAGATTTGGGGAAGAGAAAGTAGTCTCAAAGCATCAATAAAAATGACCTGATGCTGACTTGCACTGTGCATTTGTATATATTTCTTAAAAAAAGCAATAGTGAAAGTCCAGCTGCAGGTCAGGCAGACAACTGCACCTTTTATCTGAGGGAAACATAAAATAAAGTTAATATTGTTAATTGTGCCAAAATACTACAGTTAATATTGTTAATTGTGCCGATTACTGGTAAAATATATGATTAATACCCTTCATGTATCTCCTAAAACGAATACCTTACATCTGCTTCCCAGAAGCAATGACTTCCTGCATATTCTGTTTTTAAAACAAGATAAAAATTATTTTCATTTTCATTGATATTTTCTATGAATTGTACTCTCAGGGTTTTTTCTAAAAGTTTATTTGTATTTCTATTTATCAAAGGTTGAATACCACCCTTTCCAAAGACCTCAGGAGCTGGTTGATTATTGTAGGAGCAGAGATATTGTTTTTGAAGGCTACTGTCCTTTAGCCAAAGGTGAAGCACTCACTCATCCTGCAATCATTCAGCTGGCAAAGAAATATGGCAGAACTCCAGCACAGATTTGCATACGCTGGAGCATACAGGTAATGACAGGTAATGCAGGGTGGTAATAAAAACATGTCTCCTTTCTCAGGAAAAAAAGTAGTTTGGGATTTGTGCATCAAACCAGAATTTATACAGAAGGTATTCTTACAGGATGTTGATATTGTGTGAACTGATGGCTGTACTGGAAATTTAGAATGTAGTACACAAATCATGCCAATATTTCAAATATTAATTATTTTAAATAGTCTGGTTGTAGACAATAAGAGCCACCAATAAGATATGTTTCCAAAGTTACAAGGAGTATCCCTCATCATTCCATTTATGTCATTCAATACAAAGTACTAAGCAGTGAAATAAAGTATTGAGTTGATATACACCATGTAATGTATTGGAAATCAACATAGTATATATAACTGCAGTTGCAAATGGCATAGAGAAATGTCAGTGTCCCCCAGGAAATGAAATTAAAACCTCAGAATATGTGAGGAATTTCTTGTGATGGTTTGAAGATAGATAATTTTCTTAAAAATTGAAGATTTTAGTCATGAGAATTGTATTTTTTTTCAGAATGGGATTGTCACTATTCCAAAGTCAACAAAGGCAGAACGGATAGAGGAAAATTGCAAGGTAAGATTTAGTTATGCACTCAAGTCTGACTAACATCCAAGTAAGTTTTTAATGTTTTGGTTTGCCTTCCCATTTTCCTTCATGGTTTTATATTGGGGTAAATCAGTCAAAACTGGCAAATGATGGTACCATGAAATGATGACAAGGTAGGAAAAAGCTGTAACTCACAAATATCAGAAAAGACCTGGAGAGCTAATCACTGTGTATGAAGAAAAATCCATAGAAGCCCTTTTGTAGTTGATTTTTGTAATTATTCACATTATTCTAGTCATTACTTGTCTGGTTATAGGACATCCTAAGCTGCTTATGGTTATGTTCTTTTTGTGATGGGCACATAGATCAAATGGAAGGAGTTTGGATGCTATGCATAACAGTTTATGGAAGCTTTCAAACTCACTTCAGGATAACTCCCAACATGAAGACCTTCCAAGGAAATCACAGTCCTGCCAGAGCTGACTCTTCCCCTACCTTCTCCTTCTACTCAATATGCAGAAAAGCTTACAGCATGAAGGGGCTAAACAAAGAAAAGTGGGAATGAATAAGTATTGGAAGCATGATTGCCCCTCTGCACCTTTTTAAAATTTCCTTTTAATACCAAATAGTTTTAATTCATTTCTTGCTTTGTCTCTCTATTCCTCTAATCTGAAAGTCTTCTTTCTTTAGGGTAGGCAAAACCACAACTTATTTCCAAAAATATTGTAGGAGTATGAACTGCTGTGGCAAATCTGGGAGAAACTTTGCAAGAAGACAAGAAACTTTCATCTGCTATTTTTATCTTTCTGTGTGTGTATGTGTGTGTGGAGGTGTGAATCAATATACATGTAATGAGGATTTCTGCTGGTGGCCATGCTTGTTTATACAGATCCTGCCTTGACTGTTTATTCTGACATACACACTGCCTTCTGTAGTACAAGCACAGCTGCTTGTGGTACTGTATTGGGAACCAGATCAGAGAACAAAACCAGTTTAAAAATCCTTACTTGTGTTTTTATTTTCCCCGACAATATTTTAAATCCAGATTAATTTTACTTTTTTACAGAGTTTACTGCATGGCATCACCAATTCATTTCATACAACTGAGGAAATGTGTTATATCCAAACTTAAATGGAGAGAGGAAGCAACTGGCACAGTTACTGAGTGTTGTTTATCACATCTCCCTTCTTTTTCTTTCCCTCATGTTTCTGTGTTGGCCTCTCTATCACTTCTGGTCAAGTTGGTCCTCATGAAATCCTTAGTACACAGGGTTTCTAGTTCTGTGACTGGTCCCTGGTTTAAGCTTAAAAGGCTTGAGAGAGCACTGAGATTTGACTACAAGGATCATTCCAGAAGAGTGGTTGCTGGATAATGTAAGATGGGAGGAGCTCATTTGGCTACAGTTCAGGCTCCACAGAATCTTTTTTTTTGAGCACAGAGGAGCTCTGACAAAGAATATAAGCAACTTCCTGATGATAATGTCTCAATAGACCACCTGCTAAGAAAGCACTGACACCATTCCTCACATTTCAGGTGTGGCCACAGGAGAAAGCAGTGGCTGTAAGAACCTGTGTTTGAAGACAGGTGATTGCTTTCAAGTTGTGAGAGTTTTGTCAAAATAGAGTCATAGAAAAGACAGACACAATCTTTGGCTTTTTAGTTTTGTGAATGTCCTGGTACCTTCTAAAAATTCTCTTTTTCTGAAGTTCTGACAGAAAGAACTGTAAAACTTAAACTGAACATTGGGATGTAAGTGAAGTACTGAGCTCATTCTTCCAAAGACATTGCTGTCAGGGTATTCCTTTACCTACCTCTGGCAGTGACAACAGAGAGTGCTGTCAAAAACAGCTTTGATACTACCCTTGTATTGCATCCTTGCCTGAGGCCAGTGTGCTACAAAACCATCTTAACATAGTCTGCAAATAAAAATGAGTCACTAAAGGAGCAAAAGACCCAATGGAACCTGTCAGCTTGATGGAGTATTTTTCTATGACAAAATATAAGAAGAATTTTCCAAAGGAAAAGTATATAAAAATTGGGCCTCACATTTAAATGGATCTTGATCAGTTAAACACTAGAATGTATATCAGGTTGTTGATTTTCTCTGTGTTCATGATGTTAATTATATATGCATTCCCACAGGTGTTTGATTTTACAATAGCAGAAGATGATGTTGAAATTCTGAATGGCATGCATGATGGGAGACATGTTTCCTGGGATCCAACTTGTATTGTGTGAATCAAGGTTTGAGCTGTTCTTGCTTTCTCAGAGATCAGTGAGTCATAACATGTAATTTCAATTCAGAGAAGGTTACAGTAAGAATCTAATCAAGATAGTGATGTCTACTAATAATGATCACTGATTTGAAATGTTTAACATTGGCAACAGACAAAAGATATTTTTAAGGGCAGCACTTTTGTACAACCCTCAAAGAAATTTTATATTTCCATCTCAAATGCTGTTTCTCAGTTCATTGAAGTCCATGCAAAGACTTCTCTTTATACCATGGACCCTGCGTCAGGCTCTTTAATTCAAATGAAGAGATACTCCTTGAAAAATGTAGGGCAAAAGTACTACCAGTTAGTGTGCAGTATGGGTGTGGGGTATGAAATAATTTTTCAAGTACTTTGTTAGAGAGATACAATATATAAAGAAGAAAAAACTGGATGAAAAGAAATGTTAATGCCATTATCACAACAGTATTTATGTTGTACAATGTACTGCAAACCTCCATCAAAAATACAATCTCATTGTAATACACAATATCTGAGCATCATCAAAAAAGTGTTATGCATATCACAGCATTACTATGGCATTGACTCAGAGAGTTCTATACATATTAGGTACTAGCTTGTAGATAAACCAAACTAGAAATCTTTCCAGACAAGTCCAGGTACAAATCAACTCTTCAGGGCCAAGAGGTGAGCAGCAAGTTCCTAGAGCCAAAAAGACATCTTTGTTATTACTTACTGGAAATTGGGATGAGTTTTTGCTAGCTTTTTGTGAGAATTATTTTAGCTTTCATTTTGGATTTGTTCAGGAAATTCCATTAAGAGACTATACTGTTCCTCAGATTTTCTTATAAAATAGGTATGTCTATATAGAGAGAGATGAATATGGATATATGTAGCTCACAGATCTGTTTTGAGAAATATGCCTGCAGAACGTATTGGCTTAGTATTCAACTTGTAGTCGCATTGGTTTGATATTTTAGGAGTTCCTGTGTCTAGAAAGGTATGGAAAATCTGATTATGATTTATATTGTGTGTGGACTTCCTGAGGCAGTTTTCCCAGTGCTGTTCTGCTTTAGTCATATTGTGAAACAAAGCTCCTTAGCTGTTTTATCAAGAAGTGACTTACAGCAATCACATATTCTAGCCTGCATTGTTTGTCCTCAAAGTGTAGAGCTTCTATACAGCTAAAATCCAGACAAATTTACCTTTTGGGTAACAGCTCCTCAGAATTATTGTCTAGTTTTTTCTGCTAAACTTGTCCACAAAAAATTTGTCTAGATTTGCCTCTAGAATAATTTCTGTGAAAAACAAGGTAATGTATGAAATGTTGCTCACTAATATCTGCCCACGTGCTCTGAGAAATATACACAATCTCCAGAGCAAGGTTATTTTCTAGTTTCAAGCATGGTCTGCAGTCTGGGAGCCTCCAGTACCTGGGAATGCCACTCTAGATGTCTAAGAGCAGCTCTGTACCTGGCTCAGCTGTTGTGATGAGGGGTTGTGCTGGTTGAGTTTCAATAGTTCCAAACAGTAAGGCTCATTTATAAAACTAATGTAATTTGTAGGCTTTTTTTTTTTAGCTTTTGCATAAAACTGTGGCAATGTCTAAGTGAAAGTTGGAAAGGCTGTCCAGAAATAAACTTTTCTACCAGTGGCTACCAACTAATACTGCTTTTGAAAAGTCACTTTCTAGAACAATGCCTTAGCAATATGAAAAAAAAAATTGGAACTGTGCTATTGAGGGACTCCTTGCTTTACAGTGTGTCTGAATTAATAAAATAAGGACTAGAAGTGAGTCATGTGCCTGATACTCCCTAAATACAGCTTTTGGCAGGGATGACTTTTTAAGAATTTACAAAACACAAGTTGGAATTTCACCTCTAGTAGTCTCTAAAGAAAAACATCAAATCAACATCTGCTTCCAACATAAATGATGTGTCAAAGGAACCAAGTCTTTATGTTGGTTAGCAAATTCTAGCTCCAGTATTACCAGAACAGGGTCAGTTAGGACTAGCTACATGGCTGGAGCTCCATGCTGATTAGAACACTTTTGGGTTTTTGCACTTGATTCTGACTGATCACCTCCCTGTTCTGAGCTAATTGGAATTAAACCAGATTTTCTTGCTAATGCCCCACATAGATGACCTTAGGCTACTGTGAGAATGGCTTTGAATTCACTAATATATTTCAGTCTTCCTTCTGTCAAAGAGATTTCACAATATTTTTGGTGTCTGCACCTGCTTTTGCAAGGTAGACAAGCCTCCATTTTCTCAGCCTAGGTCATGGTATCTAAGCAGTTCAGTGAGTAATGAGAGGAATAATCAGAAATAGTGTTACTAAAAAAGCATTCTTCTTAAGGAGTAGCTGTTACAAGTTACAGCTTTAATCTGTAATACTGTAATACTGTGATACTCTTCTAGTAAACATTCAGGGCAAATTGTTGTAGGTTCAGGACTTTTTTCTGTGGTGGGGTTTTATTCATTAATATTTTGTAATCTTTCCTAGCATTTCCACTGCTGCCAATTAATGCCTTTAGAACTGCAGAAGAGTTTAATTTTAGCTATGTACTAAGTGAGGTGTAATTTGAGACTATACAAGATTTTAAGTGCTGGGACTCAGCTGACCCAAGCTATCTTTCTCCCAGGTGTGATGAGCAGTTTTGCATATAGTGACTCACTGATAGCCATTGTTTTCTGCTAGAAGCTATAATTGCCCAAGAGTCTGAAATGTTGTTATCTTCTGTGGCCTTGGGGTAGATCACTGAAGGCTCTTCTTTGACTGTGGTATTCATAAGTTTTATATCATGTTTGTTAATTTACAATCATTGAACAAGTCCTCTTTTGCTTATGGTGAAGTTGCAGAAGGAAAGACAGACTTGGTGGATTTATATTTCATGCTCCTATCTACAACTACTTCGGCATTACTCTGGCAGTAATAATTTTCTTCTTAAGCAAAGGCTGCTGAAGTCCACATCACCTCATCTAAAAGAACCTTTCTAAAGTACTCCCAACATTGATCAAAGAAATAAGACAACTAATAAGATATTGGCAAGAGAACACTAACAAGATTTAGGAGTAGCAGGGAGGAGTGATTTATGGTAAGAGATGCAGAACACAGAAGATCAAAAGGGTATAAAAGTGCTGGACATAAGTTTCTGGTTTTTAGTTCTTTGGTCAGTTAGCCTAGGGATATTAATTTTAAGATTTTGCTTTGTTTTAAACTCAGAATTTATCCCTCAAGTGAATTCTTGGAATTATATGCATATTCTTCCCCAGGGTTGAAATTCTTCCTCTTATTTCTTATTTCTCTAAAACAAACTTCCCCTACAGAGAAAATTTGTTCACCTTTCTACAGTGACCAGCATCCATTTCATCTGTGTAACTCATCATCTTGCCAACAGGATCAGGGAATACACCAGAAAACTGAAGGCACTTTTCTTCCCTATCATTATGTCGTTTATGGTAGTGACTGATTGGGACACTCCTTTTCAGTTGAGATAAACCATTACTTAAAATAAGAGGCAATTTATCAGTGCTATCTACCTAAATGTAGTCAGCTGCCTTTGCAGGAGCTCTGTGACTCCTAATGGAAGGAAACTCTTGAAACAAACAAGGAAGAGAAAAATATAAACTAAAAGTCAGTGGAAAGGATGAGGCCATTTTCTGTGCAGCCAAGTAGCTTCCTGCCTGACTCTTGAGTAGCTCCCGCTCCTATTTTTCTTGCATCTTTCTGGTTTTCATCTCTTACATTACTGGAGATGAAGCCACCTAAGAATGTTTCATTGGAAAATAATGGAAATGGGTTTTTAAAATAAATATTCAGGATTTTTTTAAAATCAGGTTGTCCCCCCCAACATGACTTTCAAGGCATTATTTTCTTTGTGGCATGTGTAGAAAATAAGCTGTAATACTCATAAATTCACAAATCTCCTAGGCCCAGCCAACTGCATAATATTCACACCTCTGTGGTTAACCCATGCTTTTGAAAATGGGGTAAAGGTGGTGTAGCTCTTGCTGCTGCTTGAATCCAAGCCAGTTAACTCTTTCCACATTGCCATATCCCTCCCAAAGCTTTGAGGCTCACCTCTTGCAGTTGTGCATTGGGTAAAAATAACAGGTCAGCCATCCTTCTGATAATTTTTTATGTTGCTTTGTTGGGAGACTTTCTCTGTACCTAGTTTTTTAACTTTTTGCAGCCTCCAGTAAGTTATCTACACACTTGAAAGAAAATGTTGAGTATCTGCAAGTGTTGTAACTTGTATCCCTCTGTAAGGCGCTGTAGGTGTGGCCAGGGTTGTGGGATGTGCTGCCCAAATGGGCACTGCAGGGATGGGCTGTCAGGCACTGTGCCCAAGAGGAATGTGTGTGATCCTAATAGTGCCTTGGCCAGCCAGTGCCCTTTGAGGAACATTCTGCAGCTGAACAACTAATAGGAAGTTATATATATAGTTATATAGCATATGTTATATATATTAGCAGTTTTATCATCCTCTTAATGATTGCTCCATATATTAAAGCGTGTTACAGTTTTGGGTAAAATTATATCCATGCAAACTATTGCATGTCACTTTCTTAACTACATAAATTGTTTCCCTTCAGACATGAGCTTTTCCTAATAATATATTTGGCTTAGTGAGCTAAAACTAAAGTACAGATTTTCACAAAAATGAGTGTAGTAAAATTTTTACAATTGCCTTTTAAAAAAAAAGGCCATTTAGTTAATATTATTTATCAATATCAAGAACTTAAAACCAGACCATCTAAGTTATACAATACTAATACTGAAAAAATACATGTGCTTTACTCTTTGCAATTTTCTCATGACTTTTTCTTTTCTCCAAACCAGATTTTTGATTCTAAACTGAGGCAAGAAGATATGGAATTTTTGAACACTGTGACTATCAAGAGAAAATTAATTCATCTAACCTATTCCCTGTGGAAAGAATAATTTAAAACCAGATTGTTCTAAGCTGGAGAAGCGATGTAACTGAAACATTAATGAATTTTAAACTGAACAATAAATCTGAGTTGTTCTCTTAGGTACTCAGCACACTTAAGAATGGTTTGTATTTACTCTTATGTTAACAAATTAATAAAATAATTTAATTTACTCTTTGTAGCTTTCTCACTGATACAGAAATACTTTCAGTGTCTTCTCTGCTCTCTTGGAACTTTCTGGTATAGTCTTCCAGTATGGGTTGAGTTATCTCACAATATTACAATTTTCTTCTGCCTGCATGTACTTTTAAGTACATTTAAGGTGTCATTTGAACCCATTTGAACAAATTAGTTAGACATATTTTTTTCCTACAGATTTTGAAAAGTATCAGTTACTTGAAGGCACATAAGAGCATGCTATAATGCACGTAAATCTTGACAAATTATTCAAAATATGGAATATTTTCAGGGATTTGCAGCAGAATAATGAATCCAGCTTTTATATTTCTTCTAGTCATGAAAATTTTGGGGGATTATGCAGGCCATTCTTGATATTATTTTGGTGGCCAAACCGGCACTCTGATACTGTTTTACAGATCTCCTGTCATGACCCAGCACTTCAGAGAAGAATGGCTCCCTTTGTGACCTAAGTTGCATCAGAATGAATAAAAGCAGTTTTTGCTTATATGGACAAAGATTTTTGAAAGTGCAGAAGAATGACGTGTTGGAGAAAAATCCTTTGCTAATCTCTCTTGCAGGGATTGTCACTATCTTTTCAAGATGGGCAGTGTTCAGACACCCCTCTGATGCAATTGTAGGTTGGCCAGCTGCACTGGGAGAGTTCGGTCTGGTGGTGTCAGAGGCCACCAGGCTTTTGATATGCAGGCTTTGGGTGGACCCCAGCTTACAGCTTCTTTTCTGACAAGATCAAAGGTTTTTCCTGCAAGGAAATTGCTCTGTGACTAACCAAGTTTCTGCAATCCTCACCACACTAAGCTCTCACTGGAAGTTCCAAAAGAGCTTTTGCTGTCACACACAGTCAATATTATTTTGTTGTTGCTCCTGGCATTCCCTAAAATGTGAGTTTCTGCCCATCCTGAAAACTACCTAAAAGCATATATATATACTCAGGATCCCTGTGAAAAATGCAACTCCTCTTTATGCTAGTAGAAATGTTGCAGAACATTTTTTGTAACCAGTTTAGCCAGGTGAGGTGTCTGTTATGTGCCAGTTTGGTGTCCTGATGTGTGCAGCTTTCCTGCTGGCATTTGACCGAGACCTGCATTCTGGTTATTTCTAAAATGCATGAATAACACTGTGTTGTTCTTTCTCCTTATTCTGACCATAGGCAATTCCAGAGTCGAGTTCTCAGTGGAACTATATACACACTGGATTTCTGTAGTAAAAGAGCAAGCTTCCTTAAAAGTGGACGAGGCAGTTGGAGAGGTACTGAGAAAGAATTCTCATTCTGTTGGTGGCTTGTTCTCTGGGTGAGGCTGGAGTATAATCCTGGTGTAAGTCCCCTTGCTAAACACTTACCAGCAACTACAGTTTTGGTAGATTTGGCTGGACCAAGCTGAGTCCTGTGTTTGTGTTTCAGCCCTTGTGAGCAGGTTAGAACCTGTGCAGTTGAGCCAAGTTCACCTATCTTCTCTGAGGGTTTAGACAGTCTTCAGTGCAAATCCAGCTGATCTGGCTCCATTTGCCTGTGAAAAGTGAAGCTATATTTCAGTTTCCTCACTGCCAAGATGTCAGTAAGGCTGTAAATGTGTGTGGTCATCTTAAGTTTAATGATACTTTTTGTGATACAGGTACCCACTGTTTAGAGTGGAACTTGCCTGCATATTTTGCCAGTGCTGCACCTGGGTTGGGGAAACTCCTTGTATCACTATAGGCTGAGAGAGGCAGAGATGAAGGACTTGGGGGTGCCAGTGGATGAGAGGCAGGATATGACCCTGCAATGTGAGCTTGCAAACCAAAAAGCTAATTGTATCCTGGGCTGCACCATAAATAGTGTGGGCAGCAGGTCAAGGGAGAGGTTCTGCCCATCTGCTCCACTCTGGTGAGACCCCACCTGCACTGCTGTGTCCAGCTCTGGGGTTCTCAGCAGAAAGACAGGGACTAGACATGGTCAGAGCAGGTCCAGTGGAAAGATGCAAATAATGGTCACAGGGCTGGAGCACCTCTTATGAAGAAAGGCTGAGAGAGTTGGGTTTGTTAAGTCTGGAGAAGAGAGGGTTCTGAGGTTACTTCATTGTAGTGTTTAAGTATAAAAAGGGGGCCCCACAGGAAAGCTGGAGAGGGACCTTTTACAAGAGCATATAGTGTCAGGACAAGAAAATGGCTTCAAACTGAAAGAGAGTAGGCTTAGTTTAGATATTGGTAAGAATTTCTTTGCTGTGAGGGTGGTGAGGCTGTTGAACAGGTTGCCCAAAGAAAGGGTGCCCATCCCTGGAAGTGTTCAAGGCTAGGTTGGATGGGGCTTTGAGCATCCTGGTGTAGTGGAAGGTGCCCCTGCCCATGGCACTGGAGTAGGAACTGGGTGATCTTTTAAGGTCCATTCCAACCCAAACCATTCTATGGTTCTGTGATTTTACACAGCTTCTGATAATTAATTTGTTGGATGTCACATCTCTGAGCTGGTATCCTCTCAGTTGATAACCAATAGCCTGAGCATGAAAGCCTGCACATCTGACTAATGAAACCCCTGAGTCATTCTATCCTTTAATTACAGCATGTTTTAATATGTTCCTCTGATTTAAAATTATGTGAGAATTATTTCCTAGAGGAAAATGCCTAGTGAATGCACTTCTATTTAGTATTTTCTGTGTATTAGATAAATAAGGGGGAAAGCTTGAAATATCTGGGGTATGTCAGGCACTTGCAGAGGATACATATGTCAGCCTCAAGCATGATTTATCTTGTGTGCCTTTTCTGACAGTTGTGACTTAACGGCTGTATTTTCCTCTAGGCTCTCAGGAGGCTAAATATCTTTTCAAGTTTCTAGCTTTGTGGTAGAAATGTCTGTTTGCTAGTGTAATTTATCTGAGTCATTCTGGAAGAGGTGTGGAGCAACTGAAGTGTGACTATTAGCATAAATAAGAGAGGGACCCTCTTCCTGAGGGTAGAATACTCATGCTGTCTGTTTCTTAGAGGAAAGCTGCTTTCCCATAACAACTGCTACTGCTAATTGACAGGCACAGTGCTTTAAACGAAAAGACCCAATATATTGAGCTTTGGCATGTTGTCATATTTTTTTATATTTCAGTTTGGAGTTAACAAGAGCACAAGAAGAAAGAGAAATTTCTGCAGTAAGTGCAACAGTAGAATACCACCAGAACTGGTATTTCACATACACCTAAGGTGTTTTATTCTTTTAAAAGTTTGAAGGAATAAACTCACTTCTATGTTTGTCCTTATATAATACAGTGGTAACAGTATTAAGTTGTTGCCATTGCTAATTTTGTTTCTAAAAAAATGCATTTAAAACTTTTCTTCATATTTTCAAACACAGGTATCTTGCAGTATCTTCTGAACACAAAGAGGTTAGTTTTGGTTTGGGTTTTTTTCTTAGTTTTTTGGGGGGAGTTTGGTATTGTTTCTTTGTTTGTTTGTTTTTCGTGTGAAAACACTAACACCTGGTGCTTGACGGTGGTAGGAACTGACTTTATACTCCATGGGCCAGTTCTGGCTTCTGCCCCGCAGAGCACAGCCTGGCACCATCCTCGTTCCGTGGGGCTGCTGCCTCCCCGGGGAGAGCCGCTGGTGAGCCACTCTGCAGGCCACGAGTGCGGGTGGCAGCCACCGGGCCTGCCGCGGCAAAAACACACCTTGGTGTAGTGAGAAAATGGATGGGCTTCTTCCAGGTGTTTCCTTAAACATGACACTGTCCTCTGAGAGGGAGAACGGAGATAGCATACGGGATGCTTGCTGTCTTTGGCCATAGCCTTTCTGTGCCTACGCGGGGGCAAGAAAGACGGGCGGGCGGGAAGCTGCCTCCGGCACCCCGCGAGGCGCAGGAGCCGTGCTGGGAGCCGGCCGGGCTGTGCCAACACCTCCTTCCCCGGAATGCCGGCTGCGCCCGGTGGCGGGAGGCGGCTCCCAAGCTAGGGAGGGCTGGAGCCCGGCCGCGGTGTCCCCTCCCCGCGTTCCCTGGCCGGCAGGGCGAGGGGGTCCCGCGGGGGAGTTCTTCGCCTCACGCCTCCCTGTGCCGCCCGCTGCGGCCCCGCGGGGTCTGCAGGGGGCCGGCACGGCAGCGCCCGCCGCTGCTCTCGCCCTGGCGGGCGGGGCAGGGCCGGGGCGGCGGGCGGGGTTGTCCCGCCGTCAGTGGCTGGGCCAGGCTGGGACCTGCAAGGTCTGTGCAGGGAGGAGACGGGGTATCGGAAACGGGGTGGAGAGCTGCAGAAACATTAAAACCACCGAGCCCCCCAGCCCACCCACTGGAGTTGCTCCGTGGGCACGCAAGATGTGCGGGGCCGGTCTGGGCTCCGCGCCGCGCTTGAGCGAGGTAAGGCTCGGGAAACCGCGACCGCGCACCCCCCGCACCGCGGGGACGCCTGAAGTCCCGGCGCTGCGGTCCCGGCTCGGCTCCGGGCGCCCGCCCGGGGCACGCA